>MJUU01061836.1:48806-61118 GCA_002080025.1 Modiolus philippinarum | reverse complement strand
TGGTCGTTTATATTTGTTACGGGCTCACTGATTGGTCAATTTCCCTGCCATTTGATTGGCTGGTTTTATTACGAATTCGGGATCTGATTGGTTGAATTCCCTGCAATTTGATTGGTACGTTCATTAGAAGTCGGTTTAAAGCTGCAAATGTGATATTTAATTAAGTGTTTCCGGTTTTGAATAGTGGAACACGTGGTTTATCAAACCACAACGGGGAAACCATTTCGCGTGTTCCTCCAAAGGATCGTCGTTTTCTTCCCAATCATGCAGAATTCCACCACAATAAAAACATTGTACTTCATCACCTTGGTTTAAATAAAAGAGTCCAACTTTTGCAAGGTCTGCTGGTCGTTGTTTCAGTTGTACGGGCCATCCGGTGTAAGATTCTAGCCTAACTGATTCAATGGCATACTCTATGTATTTTGGGCAAGTAATGCCCAGTTTTTCTGCAGGAGTTCTCGGTAATTTTATTGACCCATGCTTTTGGGATTGCAGTCCATTTGTATGCGATGTAGACGGTCACGTACGCTGTTTAAATGACTGATGCAAGACTTTAATTGCTTTCTATGTTCAATTCTAAGGACAACTGGTCAGCGGAATGGCAGTTTTGTGACTGAGAAAGCCGGATGATCGCGTCTTTATATAGTTATATTTATTTGCATCGATAGCTGTTATTGGTCAGTTCATTTTGTAAGATGTTTTCTGATTGGTCGATTGTCCTCTATTTTTATGGGATGGTTTTATCACAAATACAGCTTCATTGTAGGTGTTTCCTGTTATCTTTTTTATTCCATTTTTCTGATTGGTTGAAGTTCTTACATTTTGATAGGCCCGTTTTATTTGTGTAGTAGTCCATGACTTATACTTTCAGACCTGTCTTCCAGCGTCCTGAACGTAGAGCACCGCAAACGTAGTGTAGCTGTGTGAGAGTAGTGGGACGCTGAGAGCTGGTCTGAAAGTAATACTTTATACCATAACACTAGCACTAATCTAGGCCATTATTGATTTTTGGTGCATTTCCCTCATCGTTTCCTGTATCTATATACTTTTCATTCAATTTGGCAATACATAATACACTAATTTACAGATATATACATATTTATTTTCCCCGTCATGAAGCAGTCATGGGTTAGGGAATGGGGACTGGGACTAAAATAATAATAAAAAAATATTAAAAAATGAAAAAAATAAAAAAAATATTGTTATGTCTTTTCTTTCCTCCTCTCCTTTTAAATCCTCCCATCCTCTCAAATTCCCGAGATGAGCACGCGAGCAGTACGAGCAGCGAAATGAACACGCGAGCATTGAAAACGAGCAGTGTGAGCTTACCTTTAAACGGCTTTTACACCATAAGGCACTTGTTACCACCACCACTTACCGCTGAATTCCCGAGATGAGCACGCGAGTAGCACGAGCAGCGAAATGAGCACGCGAGCACTGAAAATGAGCAGCGAAATGAGCACGCGAGCAGTGAAAACGAGCAGCGGAATGAGCAAGTGAACATACCTTTAAACAGCGAATTTGTCGCTCTTCCCACCACACAGCGGCTGCAGCAGAAGCAGCAATATTCCCGAAATAAGCACGTGAGCAGCACGAGCAGCGAAATAAACACGCGATCATTGAAAACGAGCAGCGGAATGAGCAAGTGAACATACCCTTAAACAGCGAATTTGCCGTTCTTTCCACCGCACAGCGGCAACAGCAGGAGAAGCAGCAATATTCCCGAGATGAAGCACGCGAGCAGCACGAGCAGCGAGTTGAGCATGCGAGCATACCATTAAACAGCGAATTTATAGCTCTTCCCATCGCACAGCGGCTGCAGCAGTAGCAGCAGCAGCAATATTCCCGTGATGAGCACGCGAGCAGCACGAGCAGCCAAATGAGCACGCGAGCATACCATTAAACAGCGAATATGTAGCTTTCCCCACCGCACAGCAGCAGCAGCAGCAGCAATATTCCCGAGATGAGCACGCGAGCAACACGAGCAGCGAAATGAGCACTCGAGCAGTGAAACGAGCACGCGAGCAGTGACATTCCCAATCTGACCGTATTTAAAGCCTTGTTCTGTAATATATCGTTATTCGTTCTTCGAATCCAGAGAGAGGAAGACGTCTATAATGTATCACTGCGACCTTTGTGAATAAGAATCAGAAACACGACATGAAGATACTTAAACGGCTTATTTATAGCTTTTCCACCACAAGGCACTTGTCACCACCACCACTTACCGCTGAATTGCCGAGATGAGCACGCGAGTAGCACGAGCAGCGAAATGAGCACGCGAGCAGTGAAAACGAGCAGCAGAATGAGCAAGTGAACATACCTTTAAACAGCGAATTTGTCGCTCTTCCCACCACACAGCGGCTGCAGCAGCAGCAGCAGCAGCAGCAGCAATATTCCCGAGGTGAGCATGCGAGCAGCACGAGCAGCGAAATGAACTTGCGGTCAGTGAAAACGAGCAGCGGAATGAGCAAGTGAACATACCCTTAAACAGCGAATTTGCCGTTCTTCCCACCGCACAGCGGCTGCAGCAGCAGCAGAGCAATATTCCCGAGTTGAAGCACGCGAGCAGCACGAGCAGCGAGTTGAGCATGCGAGCATACCCTTAAACAGCGAATTTATAGCTCTGCCCATCGCACAGCGGCTGCAGCAGTAGCAGCAGCAGCAGCAGCAATTTTCCCGTAATGAGCACGCGAGCAGCACACGAGCAGCCAAATGAGCACGCAAGCATACCATTAAACAGCGAATATGTAGCTTTTCCCACCGCACGCCAGCAGCAGCAGTAATATTCCCGAGATGAGCACGCGAGCAGCACGAGCAGCGAAATGAGCACTCGAGCAGTGAAACGAGCACGCGAGCAGCGACATTCCCAATCTGACCGTATTTAAATATATAATTGTATATATATATATTGTAATATATCGTCATTTCTTCGAATCCAGAGAGAGGAAGACGTCTATAATGTATCACTGCGACCTTTGTGAATACACGACCAATCGTCACTTCAATCTCGTACGCCACAAGAATCAGAAACACGACATGGAAGATCATTCGCCAAATGAATCGGATACAGAGTCCAACGTATCAGAGGAAAGCAATCACGAATCTGTATATAGCAACGAAGAAAGTAATGACTCTAAAACGTCAGAAGAGTCCACGGACGAAAGCACTGATGGTGAAGAAGACCAAGAGTCTCCATGGAAGCTGATCGTGAATCAAACATTTGACAAAGTCGAACCAGAATACACCAAAAAAAGTAGGAGAGTTGTTGGAAGAAGGACACGACTCCGAAAGGGCTCGTTTAGCCGCATATGAAGACATGAATAAACTTTTTAGAGACCATATGAGAAATCAATACCTGGAAACGGTGTTCTGGATGCAGGATTTCAACAAAGATCCAATTCACAAAAAGATCAGAGATACAACCAAACGTTTAAGAGATGAAGAAGACTACGACACCAGGGAATCTTGGCAATATGCAGTGAAGAAAAGAAAATATCTGTTAGATGACGTATTGGACGGATTCGAACCACCACCAATCGAAGACAGCAACGACTCGATGTAAATAAAAGAAGAGAAGAAAGGGGGATTGGGTAATGCGGCCTATCCGTAGGGTAGCCAGTCACAAGCCTGGATAAACGCAGAGTGCCCCTTTGGAATATATACTAGAATTCACCCCTTGTTAAAAATTTGGACCCCTCATTACACCCCAAATATTAGAGATACAACCTCACAAATGTCACCATTCGATTTAGAATGACAAAGTTACCCCGAATACATGTATAACATGTCTTTAGTACTTAACTACAAAAAATTTAAATTTGGACCTTTTCCGAAATTTTGGACCCCTCAATACTCCCCAAACATAAGAGATAGAGCTTTCTACATGTCACCATTCAAATTGGAATGTTGAAGTTACCCCGAAAACATACATCACACTTCTATATTCCTGGACTTGTGAAAAATCGTATTTTCGGCCGTTTTCGAAATTTGGGCGAACGATAACTCGGAAAATCGAGAAAAACATTAGTAGTATATATGTGGTTTTCAATTATTATTTGCGGGGGACCAAGGGGACCAGGCGGATGTATGACGTCATAGTCACGTGACCGGAAGTATGACGTCACCAGAAGTAACGTGACCAGAAGTATGACGTCACCGGAAGTCACGTGCCCGGAAGTGTGACGTCACCGGAAATAACGTCAACAGAAGTGACGATGTCCAAAGTATGACTATTTTGCTTTTTACTGCGTAAAAAAGGGGGAACCACATATATTCTACTAATGTTTTTCTCGATTTTCCGAGTTACCGTTCGTTTACCGTACAATGTATATATCAATCTGGGGTAACTTTGAGCTTCTACAGCGATCGGTGAAGGTTTCAAGTCTCTATCTTTTACCGTTTGGAAGATATCGGGGCCCAAATTCCGAAAACGGCCGAAAATACGATTTTTCACAAGTCCAGGAATGTAGAAGTGTTATATATGTTTTCGGGGTAACTTTACCATTCCAATTTGAATGGTGACATGTAGAAAGCTCTATCTCTAATGTTTGGGGTGTAATGAGGGGTCCAAAATTTCGGAAAAGGTCCAAATTTCAATTTTTTGTAAGTTAAGTACTAAAGACATGTTATACATGTATTCGGGGTAACTTTGTCATTCTAAATCGAATGGTGACATTTGTGAGGTTGTATCTCTAATATTTGGGGTGTAATGAGGGGTCCAAATTTTTAACAAGGGGTGAATTCTAGTATATATTCCAAAGGGGCACTCTGCGTTCATCCAGGCTTGTGACTGGCTACCCTACGGATAGGCCGCATTACCCCATCCCCCTTTCTTCTCTTCTTTTATTTGCATCGAGTCGTTGCTGTCTTCGATTGGAGTTGGTTCGAATCCGTCCAATACGTCATCTAACAGATATTTTCTTTTCTTCACTGCATATTGCCAAGATTCCCTGGTGACGTAGTCTTCTTCATCTCTTAAACGTTTGGTTGTATCTCTGATCTTTTTGTGAATTGGATCTTTGTTGAAATCCTGCATCCAGAACACCGTTTCCAGGTATTGATTTCTCACATGGTCTCTAAAAGGTTTATTCATGTCTTCATATGCGGCTAAACGAGCCCTTTCGGAGTCGTGTCCTTTTCCAACAACTCTTCTACTTTTTTGGTGTATTCTGGTTCGACTTTGTCAAATGTTTGATTCACGATCAGCTTCCATGGATACTCTTGGTCTTCTTCATCATCAGTGCTTTCGTCCGTGGACTCTTCTGACGTTNTAGAGTCATTACTTTCTTCGTTGCTATATACAGATTCGTGATTGCTTTCCTCTGATACGTTGGACTCTGTATCCGATTCATTTGGCGAAGTATCTTCCATGTCGTGTTTCTGATTCTTGTGGCGTACGAGATTGAAGTGACGATTGGTCGTGTATTCACAAAGGTCGCAGTGATACATTATAGACGTCTTCCTCTCTCTGGATTCGAAGAAATGACGATATATTACAGAACAAAGCTTTAAATACGGTCAGATTGGGAATGTCGCTGCTTGTGCTGCTCGCGTGCTCATCTCGGGAATATTGCTGCTGCTGCTGCTGTGCGGTAGGAAAAGCTACATATTCGCTGTTTAATGGTATGCTCGCGTGCTCATTTGGCTGCTCGTGTGCTGCTTGCGTGCTAATCACGGGAAAATTGCTGCTACTGCTGCAGCCGCTGTGCAGTGGGAAGAGCGATAAATTCGCTGTTTAAGGGTATGCTCGCATGCTCAACTCGCTGCTGGTGCTGCTAGCGTGCTTCATCTCGGGAATATTGCTCTGCTGCTGCTGCACCGCTGTGCGGTGGGAAGAACGGCAAATTCGCTGTTTAAGGGTATGTTCACTTGCTCATTCCGCTGCTCGTTTTCACTGATCGCGTGTTCATTTCGCTGCTCGTGCTGCTCGCATGCTCACCTCGGGAATATTGCTGCTGCTGCTGCTGCTGCCGCTGTGTGGTGGGAAGAGCGACAAATTCGCTGTTTAAAGGTATGTTCACTTGCTCATTCCGCTGCTCGCGTGCTCATTTCGCTGCTCGTGCTACTCGCGTGCTCATCTCGGCAATTCAGCGGTAAGTGGTGGTGGTGACAAGTGCCTTGTGGTGGAAAAGCTATAAATAAGCCGTTTAAAGGTAAGCTCACACTGCTTGTTTTCAATGCTCGCGTGTTCATTTCGCTGCTCGTACTGCTCGCGTGCTCATATCGGGAATTTGAGAGGATTGGAGGATTTTAAAAGGAGAGGAGGAAAGAAAAGACATAACAATATTTTTTCATATTTTTTTCATTTTTTAATATTTTTTAATTATTATTTTAGTCCCAGTCCCCATTCCCTAACCCATGACTGCTTCATGACGGGGAAAATAAATATGTATATATCTGTAAATTAGTGTATTATTTATTGCCTAATTGAATGAAAAGTATATAGATACAGGAAACGATGAGGGAAATGCATCAAAAATCAATAATGACCTAGATTAGTGCTAGTGTTATGGTATGAAGTATTACTTTCAGACCAGCTCTCAGCGTCCCACTACCCTCACACAGCTACACTACGTTTGCGGTGCTCTACGTTAAGGACGCTGGAAGACAGGTCTGAAAGTATAAGTCATGGACTACTGCACAAATAAAACGGGCCTATCAAAATGCAAGCACTTCAACCAATCAGAAAAATGGAATAAAAAAGATAACAGGAAACACCTACAATGAAGCTGTATTTGTGATAAAACCATCCCATAAAAATACAGGACAATCGACCAATCAGAAAATATCTTACAAAATGAACTGACCAATCACAGCCATCGATGCAAATAAATATAACTATATAAAGACGCGATCATCTGGCTTTCTCAGTCACAAGACTGCCATTCCGCTGACCAGTTGTCCTTAGAACTGAACTAAGAAAGCAATTAAAGTCTCGCATACAAATGGACTGCAATCCCGAAAGCCCACTTGTGCGATTGAAACCTATGAGAGAAAATTTTGATTTACGCTTAAATACGTTTAAAACGTGGTCGTCAAATGTGGTGCAATCCTTAGATCTCGTCCTTGATTATTTCTACTATATCGGTATAGATGACAAATGTCAATGCACGCAGTGTGGTGATGTATTGGGTAGTTGGAGATCAGGCACTGTGGTACACATGGAACACCAAAAACATTTTCCCGATTGTTCCTTTATTCAAGAATGTTTACAAAAGCATGGGTTAATAAAATTACCGAGAATTCCTGCAGAAAAACCGGGCATTACTTGCCCAAAATACATAGAGTATGCCATTGAATCAGTTAGGCTAGAATCTTACACCGGATGGCCCGTACAACTGAAACAACGACCAGCAGACCTTGCAAAAGTTGGACTCTTTTATTTAAACCAAGGTGATAAAGTACAATGTTTTTATTGTGGTGGAATTCTGCATGATTGGGAAGAAAACGACGATTCTTTGGAGGAACACACGAAATGGTTTCCCCGTTGTGGTTTGATAAACCACGTGTTGCACTATTCAAAACCGAAAACACCTAATTAAATATCACATTTACAGCTTTAAACCGACTTCCAACGAACGTACCAATCAAATTGCAGGGAATTCAACCAATCAGATGCCGACTTCGTGATAAAACCAGCCAATCAAATTGCAGGGAAATTGACCAATCAGTGAGCCCGTAACAAATATAAACGACCAATCAGAGCCATCGATACAAATAAATTTAACTATATTAACTCGCACTCGACAGTCAGTGTGTCAGTTCCTCGATCGAACTCTCTACAGTCAATAGCTTCCAAGAAGTCAACAATGTTCGCTTGTGATAAATGCCCTAAGAAGTTTACGGAAAAACGGAGTTTACAACGACACGCAAGAAGCCACTCAGAAGAAAAGCAAGAATTCAGCTGTGCCGTATGCGGGAAAAACTTTTGTCGAGTTGACAATAAAAACAGACATGAAGCTTCACATGCTTACACATTAAATTGTGACGGATGTGGTCAGTTTTTCAACGACCAATCCAGCCTGAAACGTCATCGTGCTATACACGAAAGACCAGGAGCAAAACCTACGAGGCTAATGATGATAATGAACAGATCTAACACATCGCAATCTGGAAATGGTGATGAACCTACTACAAATAAACCAGAATATAGCAAGGAGATTCCAACCAACCAGAATGCGACCAGAGCATCAACCAACCAGAATGATACCACATCAAGCAACCAGAAATAAACCAAACCAGAAGTCTTGCCAGAAGATCGTGAAACCCGACAGTTGTACCTAGAAAACTGGTCCAGTATTCGAACCGAACAACATACTGGAAACCTAATACAGGATCGATTCAACTTCATTTTGGACGACAGCTCTCTGCCCAATATTCCAGATATAATATGGCAGATCTTTGAGCAACAGTCTTCAGCCTACAAGATGAACATGTCCTTTGGATTTATATTGCGAAATATAGAGACAGATGAACTACGATATTTCCACCCCAGCAAGAATAACAGCAGTTGCTTTGACGCGCCGATGCTTATTAATGATACAAATGATGTACATGACCTCATCGATGAAGTAGACCGACAAGATCTTTTGGAATACATAAGACAACAGAGACCGAACACAAAATGGACTATACATCTGCTTACATTCTACGTCAACAAAATTAGAGCACTACCTATAGCTTAAAAACAAATGGGACGGAAGGAGGTTAATGCGGCCTATCCTATCGGATAGCCAGTCACAAACCTAAGGAAAAGGGTCTTCCTATACCACAAAATTACAAACTCGAGCTAAAGTGACACTAGAACTGCAAAATATAAAGAGAGACTTCAGATAAAAACTCCAATCAAAAGCGATAGCATCACCATACAAAGTAAAAGTATAGTTTACAATACAAACGGGTTAGAATAAGGGAAATAAAGTGATTATCGATAGACTGAACTAGAAAACAGAACAATAAATTCGAAAATATATTACACAATAAAGCCATATCAAAAGTAAGATAATAGAAAAAAAATGAAATCTATTGGAAGAAATACACTTCAACAAAAACAAAGCATTGAAAGTAAAAGCAAAGAGAGTACCTCGACAAATACAAAGGCATTAATATAGTATTACTACAGTAGCACCTCAACAGCACCTCGACGGGCACCTCGACAAATAATAATTGAAAACCACATATATACTACTCATGATTTAGGTTTAACCGCAATCCGATACTGGCTTAATGAAAAGTGGGATATGATAAACAATAGATTTGAATCTGACTTCATAATTGAAGCTCTAAAACTCATTTTAGAAGAAAACACGTTCGATTTTGATGGTGAAGTATATAGACAAATAAAAGGTTCGGCAATGGGAACTAAAGTCGCTCCAAGTTATGCTAATCTGGTTATGGGTTTCCTTGAAAAAACAATGTACGAGAAAGTATCAGAAATATTTGATCTAGAATTCCGAGATTATATTATTAAAAACTGGAAACGATATCTTGACGATTGTATCATCTTTCGGAGTAGACCAAAATCCGATCTATTGAAATTTCGGGATCTTCTCAATACCTTGCACCTGTCTATCAAATTTACTATGGAAACCAGCGACACGGAACTACCCTTTCTAGACATTTTAATTAAAAAAACCGGAACTCGAATTGTTACCGACATATATTACAAATCAACAGACACACATCAATACCTTAATTTTCAATCATGTCACCCTTCACATACAAAACGGTACATTCCGTACTGTATGGCAAGGAGAATCTGTGCAATAGTTATCAACGAAAATCTTCGGACATTGAGACTTGATGAATTACGACAATTCTTAATACACCAACAATATCCAATAAGACTTATTGATAATGGTATTAAGAATGCGAAACGGTTAACATTACAAGAACTCAGAACCCCGAAAGATAAACAGAACGCTAACAAAATTATTCCATTTGTATGTACACGTGATCCAAAATTGCCAAACATGTTCAATCTCTTTAGATCAGCTCAGAGCGACAGAATGAAACAACTGGTCCCTCGAGAAAAGTTAATTTACAGTCGCGGACAGCCTAAAAATCTAAAAAAAAAAACACCTAACAAAGGGAAAATTAAGTTCAACGGCAGATGTATTTTCAGTGAAAGCCTGTGGCGACACAAGATGTGGAGTCTGTTCTAAAGAATAACCAGCCATATAAAACATTTCCGTAACGGTAAATTTTTCCGGGTTAACGCAAATATGGCATGTAAATCAACAAACTTGATATATTGCATAACCTGTGATAACTGCCAAGAATGCTATATTGAACAGACAGGAAATAGCATTAGTGAACGAGTCCGTGTCCACAAGTAACAAATTAGGCACCCGCAATACCGACAAATACCACTTAGTGAACATTTAGACAGATGTGGAAAAGGTAAATTCAAAATTATGCCACTATTTAAATGTAATAGGAAAAAATGACACATACAGACAAGAAATGGAACGCCACTTTATTAAAACATTCTGCCCTGTATTAAATGCAGGTAAAACATAAACATAGGAACAATTATAACGTAACGTCACAAGAAGTCCTCCCTAACATAGATTAATTACATAGATACTGGAGAAATAGTAGGGGCAATATTTTTAGATTTTAACAAAACGTTTGATTTAGTTAATCATACTATTCTTTTAGAAAAGTTAAAATATTATCATATTACTGAACAATCGATTTGCTGGATTAAATCATATTTATCTGATAGGATGCAAGAAGTTCATTATGCAAATTTCAAGTCAAACAAAAAACAAATAAAATATGGAGTTCCATTTTAGGTCCTCTGTTATTTATAGTTTATATTAATGATTTGCCTCTTCATATAAATAACTCAAATGTTGATTTATATGCTGATGATTCAACTTTACACTGTCATGATAACAATATTGAAAACATCAATATGAAATTACAAAATGATATCAATGAAATTGAATCTTGGTGCAGAAATAATAGCATGAAAATAAATGCACAAAAGACTAAATGTATGAAACTATGTTCTCGACAAAAAATGGTTAACACGAATGATTTAGAGATGAAAATTGGTGATGATTATATTGAAAAGGTTCACTCATATAAATTACTTGGTATTATAATTGATGAAAATTTAAACTGGGAAGACCAGGTTAATAAAGTTTGTAAAACAATATCATTAAAAATATCCCTCCTGTATAAATTAAAATCATATTTGCCAACACATATTAGACTATTATTTTACAACGCATACATTTTGCCTTACATTGATTTTTGCAGCTCTGTTTGGGGGAATTTACCTAAAAAAGATTCAGATAGAATCATTAAACTACAGAAGAGCTGCAAGGATTATTCTTGAATGTGACATTTCAGTATCCTCACAATTTATGTTCACTTCTTTGAAATGGCTCCTTTTGACAGATCGGGTTAAATATCAGAAAGCTATTCTTATGTACAAAATTGTTAATGAAACGGTACCTGATTATTTGAGGCCGAGTAAAGATATTATAAATACTTACATTTGTCCGGACAGTGCCTGTGTGTATTGACTTCATGTTTAATGTACTTCATTGTAAGGGTACTCGTCTTGATAAGTTGGACTTTTTTCTAGTTTGACTTTTTGTGGATTTATTTTTAGCCATTCACCACACATAGGGGGAGGGTTTGGATCCAAGAAAACGAGTTTAACCCCGCCGCAATTTTTGCGCCTGTCCCAAGTCAGGAATATGTTGGTCATTGGCTTGTCCTTGTCTTCTTATACAATTATAGTTTCTTGATATTTGGGTTATTGGATGTGGTTTGTTTCCATTGATTTATTCACTTTTTTACCTTTTCGGGGCCATTTAGGGCTTACTATATGGTGTGAGGTTCCTCACTGTGTTGAAGACCATATGGTGACCCCTAGATGTTTTGTTTTTTGTCGTTTTAACCTGGATATGGGATGTTGTCTCCTTGACATTTACCCCATTTCCTTTCTTTTTCATAGCTTAAGATCTCAATCCAAAAACAATGTGTTTATACCGAGACCAAATACAAATTTTTACAAAAAAATCATTTTGGAACAACTTACCAACTGATTTAAAAATATCTAAAAGGTTAGACATATTTAAGAAAAAATGTTTCAACTATTTTTTGTCGACTTATTAATGATCTATTTATATATTTATTATTGTTTGTTTATATGTATGTCATACCTAATATTGTTATATATTAATTGTTGTAAATATGTTGATAGTAGTTAACTATGGGGAAAAGTCGTAGGTTTTCAAAAAACGTTTTTTGAAAACCTACGACTTTTCCCCATAGTTAACTACTATC
>MJUU01061836.1:16557-42991 GCA_002080025.1 Modiolus philippinarum | reverse complement strand
TTTTTTTTGAATGGTGGTCTGAAATGGGTTGTAATGGATAGTGGAGCTTTCAGTTGCAATGGAAACCAAACCAGAACACTGAATCTTTGGAAAAAAAGTGTTCTGCTACATATTTTCCGTAACAATATAAATTAGATTTTAAGGGGAACCCTTGCCAAATTTTTTTTATGAAAGGGGGACTCGAAATGTTTTGATTTCAGCAATACATATTACCTGGATTATAAGGGGAACCCCTGCCCAAATTTTTTTTGAATGGTGGTCTGAAATGTGTTTTAATGGATAATGGAGCTTTCAGTTGCCATGGAAACTGAACCAGAAGATTGAATCTTAGAAAACACAGTATTCTGCTACATATTTTTCCTTGCAATTTTAGATATTTGTATAAAGGGGAACCCCTGCCAAATCTTTATTTTGAAAGGGGGACTTGGAATATCTTAAAACTAATTTCAGCAATATGTATAACCTGGATTATAAGGGGAACCCCTGCCCAAATTTTTTTTGGATGGTGGTCTGAAATGGGTTGTAATGGATAGTGGAGCTTTTAGTTGCCGTGGAAACCAAACCAGAACACTGAATCTTTCAAAAAAGAATTCTTCTTCACAATTTCAGAAATATGTATAAACTAGATTATAAGGGGAACTTCTTCCATTTTTTTTAAAAGGTGGGGGGGGGGCTTGGACTGTTTTGATTTCAGCAATATGTATGTAACCTGGATTATAAGGGGAACCCCTGCCCAAATTTTTTTTTCAGAGGTGGTCTGAAATAAGTTGCAATGGATAGTGGAGATTTTGGTTGCTATGTATACCAAACAAGAAAACTGAGAAAAAAGGTATTCTGATACACACTTTCAATTTCAGCAATAATAAAATAAAAAACTAGATTTTAAGGGAGAACCCCTGCCCAAAGTTTTTTTTTTGGGAAAGGAACTTGGAATGTTTTGACTTTTAGTCAAGTTAGGACAAAGTCAAACTTCCGCAAAAGTTCCATTATAAATCTCTGATTGAAATAAAAGAATTTAACGGTATATGCTGAATTGCAACTATTTGCCTATCCGATGATGTACTTATGAAAATAACAAATGTTCGCAACTCGGCTTTCGCACCTTTGGTGCGTTTTCTGATTTTTTCATTTTTTTTGGTTCCAGAAGAATTAATCATTTCAAGTTATAGTATGCAGAAATTAAGCAGTTTCAAGTCAAAGACCCCTTGAAAGCTTATAAAAAAGCTTCAAAATTAAGGAAAATGTAACATTAATAAAGAAAAGATAACTGGAAACACTTGCAATGGCCGAACATTACAATCACATGCCACAATCCACCAGGGAACTGCACAAGAAAAACAATGAAATGACAAAAGACAAACATAGACAACGATAGGGGACTTGGTGGCGGCACTAGCAACAGCCTGCGGTAGGGTTAAACCGGTTTATGGGTACCCGAACCTCCCCTTTCTCTATCCCGTTTCCCTATGGTATAATAAACATACAAATTGGTAGACCACTAACATGAATTAATTAATTGCTGATCAACAAAGAATGTATTCTCGGGATGATTCGTATGCATGCGACTTCAGGTCAAATGCTCCCGAAACATGCGTAACGGATTTTTTTAAACTGAAAACATGTCATGGTCCGATAAAATCACGTGCAATGAGCAAATAAAAAGATAAGGGTAAGTGTGTAAATGCCAAAATAATAAAATGCAACCTATATTATTCTTTCAAGGATTTTCTTATTATTTTTAAACACGGGAGGACTTTAGAACCGATTCAATAAATCTGTCACTACCGTCAGTTTGTGGCATGTATATCTTTTGTCAGCTTCTGTAACACAATGTCATCAAATGTGGAAGGCAACAGACAAAATTTTGTATACATTAATACACAATGTAGCATTGTGTCATCTTTCTACAAAGGAACTGTCAATTATTGAGGCCAACAATGAATTAATCACAACAACACACCGTACAACTAAACCGCGTTGTATCATTTTGAGCAAAATCTGCATGATACGGTCAAAATTGAGATAAACAATAAAAGGCGTTGAAACACCAAGACTATTATATCTATATTTTCCTTTTGTTTCTCTGTATTTCTGAGTGAGAAAAACTGCAATTTAACTTCAAATAGATCAAAGTTTTTATACAAAAGATTATTTTTGCTTTCTTTTTCATATTTGAAGACATATTTTGATTAATCCAACGCTGAAACAGGAAAAAATATATATTTTCAATTTTTCAATGCAAATACTTCCCAATAACGTATTGAATTCAAAATTAATTTTATTTTGCGTGATATATCATTCATTTGTCTTACTTTTGATACCACANNCTCAAATGCAGGTAGTCACAGAAAAAAAAGATACTATAAAAATCTACTTCATTTTCACGCAGGATACGATAAAAATCTGTGCAATGATACGATTAAAATTGTTTTGTTTAAAGAGTCCTATCTAATATTCTTTTTTAAAAAATATTACTTTAAAGTAACATGCTGACCGGCTTCTTTCTTTGTTTCGGGTTTCTTGTTGAATAGAAGCATGGAAAGTATTAATAGGATCATAAAATTAAAACATGGAATGTGGTAAGGACAGAAAAACTGGTAAACAAAGACACAAAATACAATTTCCAGTAAGGTTAAGCCGGGTTCGTGTACAACTTTGTACTGGTATTATTATTTCTGTTCATGTAGATTCAGGTTCATTAAGAGTATCTCCCTCATACAAAGCTGCCCTCATCTGGTTTTGGCTTTCCATTTAGATCATATCTGTCAAATTTTAAACATTTCTGAGTTTATGGTCATCTTACTGCTTTGATTTTATCTGCACTAAAGACGAATGGGTTGTCGAAATGGTCATATTCAGAAACTAGATTTACAGTAAGTTCTATATTGAGTCATTTATTACCACCGGGTCGATGCCCCTGCTGATGGACTGTTAGTCCTCAAGGGTATTCACCAACCCAGTAACCAGTACTTTGGTGCTAACCCGAGAGCCGATTTTATTTCGAAAAATGTTTATAAATCTTGTTATAAACTAAGGAGTATCTCACTCGTGCAAAGGTCTGCCCTTAACTGATTTTGGCTTGCAGTTTAGATCCTTTTGATTATTTATTCTCGAAAAGTTTATAAACATCCTTCGATTTCTGGATTTCCAATGTTTTGATTTTATCTGAACTGAAGAGACAAAAGTAATCGAAATGGCCATATACAGAAAGTTAATTTACAGAGGCTTCGGTCCTTTGTTATAACTTTAATCTTTGTACACGGACAATCAATGAGTGCGTACATCTCATCTTTAACTACATGAATTTCCTGTCTCGATCTTCATTTTATAAATTTTAACCTTAGATGGCAATTCCACACCAAACTATTTCACCAAAAGTCTTTAACTTGATAACAAAATTTTAAACTTGAAATTAGGTAAGCAATTTATTTCTCCACTTTCATTTCTAGAAGAAGGATTTCCTTTCATTTTGAAACCCCGGCACCTGAATAGGTTTTCAGGGGCTTTGGCTACAGAGCTGCCGGGCGCGTCCCCAGGTGGTGGATAGGGGAATGCCCTGTCTTTGCGGGATAGTCAGGTCATAATACGGAAAGCCTGACCGCGAACCATTGTAGCCAAACTGTGTGGAGAAACGCCACGCTCCATGCAGTATAAAGACCCCTTCTATATTTCTCTAAAGAGAGCAGACGCACTGGGTGTCGTATAGAAGGCTAAATTTCCTGCCCCTACCCATTTCTCCCCTTTTCCAGTGGCAATCAAAAGTCGTTGCCCCGGTTGTCCCTTCCACCTTTATTTCTTTCTTCTTTTACTTACAATTTGTTTTGAATTGATTAACTTGTTCTCGTCCTGATATAGCTGAAATATTGCTCATTGGACGTTAAACTCTAACTAATCAATCAATCAATCATTTTGAAACCAGAGAAACATTTTGACAACACTCATTAATGATTTACATTGACAAGTAAGTCAGTATATACAATGATGATTTAAGTCAAAATTAGTAAACATTTTCTTAACCTTAAATACCAGCACTTATCAGGGTTCGATATTTTTTTCAGCTGATCTAAAAACTTTTTTATTTACTATATCCGTGCCCATACATGTACTTGGCAAACGATACCAGTGACGGACAATATTTTTCATTGTAAAAGGAAAACGGTAGTCAAACCCTTTCACATATAACTGCACCATTCGGGGTATATTTTCCAACGCCTAGAAAATATACACCCTCGAATCTAGTTAATACAAATTTTTTTTTAAATCCAAAACAGCAGCTTCATATTCGACTAATGAACTCACTAACGTATCGTACATTTGTGTTAAGAAATCAAAGGTAACACCACCAATAAATTTGCATTTAGCTATAGCTAATCCCAGGGTCCTATTTGCTGCCTCAGCGACTACTTAGGCAGTAATATTATAATCCAAAAGCTCGTTAATAATCCTAGATAAGTGTAATTTTACTCTAAGGATAGTGTATTTTCACCATATCTATGATGCACCGTTTTTCTATTCTATTGCTCAATTTTTGACATCAAAAATAATTTCTGGTATTAAAAAAAACCGATTTTCTGATTATAAAATAATTCTTGATATTAGAAGTTCGATTTTCTTAGATCAAAACATCTAATTTTTGATATAAAAAAAAATAGTAGTAATTTTTGGATATCAGATATTCGATGTATTTATATCAGAAATTATAATTTTTTTGATATCAGAAAACATCGTTTGATATATAAAAAAAAAAGAAATTGGAAAAATAACATATAATATATAAGTAAAATTGGTGTTCGTCAAGGGGATTGTTTATTTCCTATTCTGTTCGCTTTGTTTTTGAATGACTTGGAGGAATTCTTCATCGGTAAAAACATGAATGGATTAAGCTGTTTTACCGATGATATAGAAAACAAACTTGATATGTATGTAAAATTGTCTTCATTGTTATATACTGATAACTCTGTATTGTTTTCTGATTCAAAAGAAGGTTTACAACTACCGATTGATTTTGTGAATTTTGCAAGACCTGTCAACTTACTGTTAATACCGATAAATCTAAATGTTTAGTGTTTTCATCTAGAAATAACATAAATGATTTAAATTTTGTAAAATATGATGGAAATAATATTGAAACAGTTAATGAATTGTTATATTTGGGGGTAATGCTTTTAAAGAATGGTACTTATACATCAGCTATTGAACAAAATGTAAATAAGGTAACAAGGGCTTTAAGATGTCTTAAAAAGTCCTTTGCACAATTTATCAATTACTTGTCAATATGATCTTTTTGACAAAATAGTGAAACCAATTTTATTATATGGTAACGAAATATGGGGCTTCAGTAATTTAGATATTATTCAAAGAGTTCATTGAAACATTTGCAAACTTTGCTGAATTTTAAAATGTCAACACTTAACCATATGGTCTATTGTGAATTAGGAGCTTACCCACTGTTCACACAAGTACATTCTAGTATGATAAAGTTTTGGCGAATATGGTTTGTGGAAAGCATAGAAAATTGTCATAAAAATTGTATTGATATTATCATCAAAATATTTCAAAATGAGTATAAATACCCATGAATAACAACAATTTTCACATTTAAATAATTCTAGATACAGAAATTTGTGGCAGACTCAAGAAATATTAATACACAGTTACTATGTGCTATAAAACAAAGAATCAATGACCAGTTTGAACAAAATTGGAGCTCTGATATTCATAAAGGTGTGTCTTATGTATTCTTTAAGGACACTTTGCAGTTTGAAAAATATCTAGATATTTTACCATATAAAGATGTGCTTACATCATGTAAATTTCCAGTAGCTAATCAAAGATTGCCTATAGAAGTTGGAAGATGGCAAATCAAAGCAAGGGAAAATAGAATATTTTATATAATATATGTAGTGATACATAAATAGGTGATGACTTTCACTTTGTTTAGCAATGTAAATCTTTAAAAAAGAGCGTCAACAATATTCACCGAACTATTGTTATAATCAATACGTTGAAATTCAAAAAGCTGTTTCAGTGTGTGAAACTGTGTAGGTTATCACCCTCATGGGTTCTCATCGAACGGGTCAGGTAAGAAGGTTCGCGTATAATTGGGTAAGTCCGGTTTAGAAAAATATAAACAAATTATTTATTTAAGAAACATTGACGGTTCAGGGTAATATTTAGGTACGTTTTTTGATATTTGAACATTCACCTTTACCTAAATATTATCAATATTGTTAAGAATTATCAATCTGCGAAATTCTCCAGATAATTAAAATATAAGCAATACATATATTGATTGCGATATGCTTATTGTAAATTATACATGTATATGTGTTTATTTATTGTATATGTGTGTATTTTAATTGATCTCTGTACCTATGTTTATCTATGGTTTTTAGAGAATGAAGAATCTGGAAATCCTGAACAATTTGACGACACAATAGAAACCTAAACAAATATGGCATTTTCTTAACTTTCTTTCGGTTTTATCGTGGTTATTTTAGGAAGAAAAATGTTCTTAAATTCAACCAATATTGAAGATCAGGATATGTTGTGAGAAATTGTACTTTCGTTTCCCTCGTTTCACTTGGAAAAAGAGGGAATTTCACAATCACGTATAAGATATTAAGTGGACACATGGAAGAAAGACTGCCGGTTAGGCAATAGGTCTCCCTAACTTCTTTGTCACATTTCCTTAGCTGTTTTCTGAAACAATGAAACACATGCGTGGATATAAACTTCCATAAAATTGCGCAAAAATGAAGAAAGTGGGTTCTATATTCAGCATTTTATGGTATCATGTACATTCCAATTGCAACTCTTGACCGTATCATGCAGCTGATTTTTATCGTATCATTTTTTTTCTCTGACTACCTCCATTTTAACATAGTTTTCTCGATAATGACAGAACACAAAATCGTTATTGTGGTATCAAAAGTAAGATAAATGAATGATATATCACATAAAATAAAATAAATTTTGAATTCAATACGTTATTGGGAAGTATTTGCATTGAAAAGTTGAAAATATATATTTATTCCTGTTTCAATGCTGAATAAATCAAACTATGTCTTCAAATATGTAACAGGAAGCAAAATTAATCTATTGTACAAAAACTTTGCTCTGTTTGAAGTTAAATAACAGTTCCTCTCGGAAATACAGAGAAACAAAATGAAAATATAGATATAATAGCCTTGGTGTTTCAACAACTTTTATTGTTTATCTCAATTTTGACCGTATCATGCAGATTTTGCTCAAAATGATACAACGCGGTTGTACGGTGTGGATAAGGTAGGAATCGAACCTAGTTGTTTGAAATTAAAAATAATTCCACGTGTACATTGGATTGGTCACGAATTCATCCGATGTTACCTCGTCTTTATTGATAAACTGGCTCCTTTGAAATCAGAACCCAGCCGGGCATATGGTAAACTGTTAACCCACGCCGGAGACGGAAAATGAAAAGAGTTGTAATTCGGAGTAATTTTTTTCGCATTTTCCCCAGATTTGTTTTAAAACTACTCACCTAGGAGCAAAATAGTCCGAAATATTGTGTGTGAACCGACAACCACATTACAAATGTCAAGTGTAGACACATATCACCCAGGCGATTTTGCCGATTGGTGGTACGTTTGTTTATGTTGACTGTATATAGTATCTCGGTCAGGTCCAGTTTTGGTGTCGAACATTAATCACCTGCCATGATTGTTCAAAATCATGTTCAAAATTAATTTGATAATCGAAATTATGAAGTATTTTGGCGGTTTTATGCATTAAAAGGTATCAAATATCATTTTCTAGACAAATGGATACGACACAATGCGTTTTTAGGACTTCAAAAAAAAAAAAATAGAAGAAATGCAGCTCATACTGCTTTAACAGGAGTAGCGACAAAATGCCGATTCTGCTGAACCCACTCTTTCCAAGTGAAAACCCTGCATACAGTCTCCAACCCTCCGTCCACGCTTCGCAAATAATAAATCATGACTTATGTATGACAAGCGCGATGACTTCACTTTTCCAATAGTCAACTTCCCTTTTCTTTGTAGCTACATTTCAAAAGCACCGACATATATATCCAAACTCATTCGCTACTCAAAGGCATGTGGTCAATACAGTGACTACCTTGATGGAGCTCGGTTGCTTACAAATCAGTGTTTTCCATTTTCAATATTGAAAAGGTGGTTGTTTTCCACAATTACAAAGCTTTTCCATTTATATCAGTTGAAATAACCTCAAACCTAATGTAAAAACAACCACCTCAAGTAAAAACTAGTTATTTTGAAAATAAAGGTTGTTATTTTAACCACCTTTAAACAGAAATGAACAACACTGCAAATAGGCTACTTAAGCAAGGTTATGTTGCCCATAATTTGAAGTCATCACCACAGAAGTTTTACAATCGACATCACGATCGTGTTGACCGCTATTGGATATCTGTTTCCAGGGTGACAACAGATCTTTCCCTTTGCCACTTAATTTCCTCTACCGGATTTGACTTTACTGCCGGAGTTGACTTGTTCAACACGGCGGGTGTCTTATTAGAAACAGGAGATGCTTACTCTATCGGTGCACCTGATCTCACCCCATGCTTTTTTATTGGGCCCGTGTTGTTCATTTTTGTTTATGTGTGTGTCTTCATTTTCTTTTCTGTGCCATGCTCATGCTATGTGTTTGTTTCTTTGTTTTTCCGACGTTGCAATTGTCCCTTGATTGTTCGTTTTAGACTGACGGTTCGGTTCTCACTTACATTATTTCCGCAATGAATCGTTGACATCTCCACAGATGGAGATGACTTCTCCAGTGAAGATGTCTTTCAGGGGAAGGATTCACACTGTAAAAACGGCGCTTAGGTATTAAACACATATAAAACACGTTTAGCCCTAAACACGTTTAGGATTGTGTTATAAGCACTTTAGTGAAGAAACGTGTTTACTGCTAAACGCGTTTAGGTTTTAAACATGTTTAGACGTGCAGATCGCATTGTAAGCCCATTTCTAAACGTCTAATTAGTTATTACGTGTTTAGATCTAAACATGTTTAGACAAAAGTGAAGAGAAGAGTTGTTGTCCGGATAGAGGGCTCTGCAATCTTTCTTTGTTTGATTTTGAACGTGGCGATGAACGTGCAGGAGCTTGGAGTCTGGCATGAGAAGTTGTTGATACATAACAGATTTATTTGTTTTAAAGGTATGTTTTTGAATATTAATTTTGATTTGACGTCTAAGTAATGATGGTACACTGAATATATTTTTCTTTGTGTTCTTTGTAATTCATACAATGATTTAATGTGCCATTCCTTTTCATGTAATTTTTTGAATGATTTTTGTAATATTTCATAAAAAGATTTAAAGGAATGCGTTTCAACATATTTCTCGCTATACTATTTTTGAAGGGATTGAATATATATTATTGCTGAATGATTGTTCTTTTTATGTCGTTTCAGGAAAACAAAGCTACGAGTGTTGATTTGACGGGCAACACTTTTTCCACTGAAGCAAAACTATAGAGAAGAATCTTGATATAATCAAATAAATAGATAAAATAAAATAAATAAATAAATAAGACGAAACAAAAGTAAACAAAACGCCACACCTACTGAACAACTCTAAACGTGTTTAGATTCTAAACGCGTTTAGATTTTTTTGGCGTCAAAAAATTCCGGGACAAAATTGTGTTTAGGATTATGTTTAGGATCTAAACGCCATTTTTACAGTGCAGGAGCAGAACCAGAAAGCCATCAAATGAAAAGACTTGCCAATTTGGGTGATCAAGAAACTTGGAGATGGGATAAGTGAACAATTATTTGTCAAAAGCAGGATTCTCATGCTGAAAGACAGATAAGGAGAAACCACTAAGCTTAACATAGAAAAAATCCCTTGCTAGAAGCATAGGTACGTCCGAAGCACGGGGTTCAAACTAAGCAAGAGTACCCTCTCAAACGATCTGGTGAGGAAGTAAAAAATACTCGAGGGCTAGGAGTAAGGACGCAAATTTCCCCAAATCCAAAGCGGATTGGGATTTTTTTTTTTTTGGCTATTGGCACTTTGATCTTGAGGGTTCGGGAACGAGCGAGGAGTGATTGGAGGACCCGTCTTTACGGTGCATGCGCATTCAATTCTTCACTAATTAGTGTAGAAGGTTGACAAAGCTTATCCTTCTCATCGTAGTAATTGTTCAGACAGAAGCACCTTCTTCACCTTCCAGCTGGATCCTGTATGTTTTGGATAGTCGCACGTTGTCTCGATGTTTCTTTTTCTTCCTAGCGACTCGGTGTGAGATCAAGGACAGTCCATAGTCAAATGGCACGTTCACATATCAAGGAACCTAGGGCAATTGATGCAACAGCATCCACACCGGTCAGAGCAGACCCTTTGGTACCACTGGTCAGCAATAGACTTCCCACAAAACACCAACATAAGACAATGGAGACGACCTTATCCAATCGAATGTAGATCTTCAACGCATGCCCCTACCTCCGGATTTCTACGGCGCGTTCCTCTTCCATTCATATGATAGGTCTAGCGTCTACTTCACCATTCATTTATTTATAGGAGCATGCCAAGCAAGGGAATGTTCTTAAAGGACTATTGGGGCCAATGATCAGTCCACTACCATCGTACTCTTCAAATACAACCCATCGCCGTAAATAATGGGCCAGTACCTGGGTTGAAATACAGAACAAAATCTTTGGGTTTCACGCAGCACACTTGATTACTTTTCTTGAGGTAATCCGGGTCTCACGGCTTTTTGAATGGCTGCACTGTCCAAACCGCTCAATGCATCCCCATCAAAGCAGATAGCACGGTTTTGGGTAGCATTGGTAGCGCGAAGCAGAGGCGAGGCCGGCCAGCATGGGGAGTAATCCACCTTCTTTCTGCACGTTACACCTTACCTGCTTCGGCGTAATCTCCAAGACCTTACCACTGCAAAAGCGTGGTGATACGATGGATCTTCTCTGCCGGACCTTTTATCACTTCAGGTAATACATTTATTTAAACCTGGAAGCGGATGGTGAGATGCTCCCCTCGCACATGGGGCGATTGGATAGATACGTCTGCATGCACGTGGTCGATGGTCTCCAGTGTCACGGGCAAGTAGACCAGATTCTTTGGGGTCTAGATGATCTTCATGCCAGGATTGACCGCGGGAAAAAAGCTTTGGATGGTGGACTGCTGGGTGCCGTTGACGTAACTTCAGTGGATGATGTCGTGGATGATATCGCTATTTAATTAGATGTTATTGATGCTGATGATAATGACGATATTCTCACCATCCATGTTACCGTTCGTGCTCCGGCCATTGGGTACATGGAAATCCACCTGGTAGCCTCTGACGTTGCTCTCGGAGTCGCGCAGTTGGCAGCAAGAAGGATCTTGGCCTTGTGTTTGTTTAGCCATAGTTGACACTGGAGCTCATCATTGATATTGTCTATGCTGCAGAAGCCGTGCTCGGTGATACGGGAAACCAGTGGGTTCCGTCGTCTTTCGAGCAGCGGAAGGAATTATTCACGGTATGGATATTGTGGATGGAGTGGTACGTCTCCAGATTTAGGAGGGATATATCTCGTAAGAGTTTTCTCGCACAGTTGGAGGGGTGTTTTAAGCGGGTCAAGATCTGACTATCGTTCCCAGAGACGATGAAGGAAAATCGATACTTAAGCTCGATATTGGTGGCGATTTCCGCAAAAGTAAAAAGTTCATTGAACTAAACATCCTAAGAAGACGACGACCATCTTCTGGATTCAAACCGGAGGATTCGATCGAAAATGACCAGGGCAAAAGCTTGGGTATTGGCAGGGACAGCTAGGATCTTGATATCAACTGTCGACTCTTTCAGCCATTTTCACTGATGACTCACGTCGATGAGGAATAGGAAATGAGGGTAAAAACAAACTTACCGAACAGAGTTGTCGAGAGCGGTAGATCAAAGAAGTTTTGACGCGGCCATTGCCCAGCAGACTCTCCATGCCGTAGAATTTCTTGCAGAATTTGCTGACAACCTTCATAAAGATCATAGCGATCATGCATTGGGTGAAACTGGCATCGAAGTCCACGGCAGGGTAGCGATCAGCATTGAGGATCACGTGGATAATTCTCATTTGGGCTTATGGAGCATATGCGTCTGATCTTTGCTCCTTTAATTCTAAAAAGCGACGATGATTCATCGAAGTTTCTCACGGTCTGGGACAAGGTGATGGAATTACACTGCCTCATTCGATCAATCGATTTTAGTTTTGCTTTTGATGGTCTCATAGAGCCGCAGCATTTTTTTCGTCGGAAGGTGTGACTTTACGTTTTCCCGATTTTCGTGAAGTGGCTCAAAGCATGTTCGTGATTTCGCGGGAAAAGGACAGTATTACTTTGAAACGCAACCCATACAAGTTTATTTATTACGGCGAAATGCACTATCCAGGATCTTACTCACAAAACATCTGTTAGATCAATACTATTATACAAAATAGAAATTTTAACAACCTACGTTTTATTATGATCTTTATTGTATTCACAAAAAGGTCTTAATTTTACACCTAAATAATTGTCATATATGGTGGGGGTTCCGTAAAACATTGAAATATACCATGATGCCACGTGGATGATGGGCTGAGTATTTGAACAATTTGCACAACTGTAGACTTCGTGTTGTCAATGTGTAGCGCCATTACAAGTCACTACTATACAAAGTAAATACACAAGAATTGGTTTGATTTCGAGACATCAAAGTGGTTTAATAGTTGGTAAAATGCCCGGTCTATCTTCTGTACCTTCTAGGATAAAATGTATGTAGTTTTCACGTTCTTCATTTGGTCTTTTAATTACGGCAATTCAGTTTATTACTTTATTGTCCTAATTTTCAGTGCTGTAAGACTTGAATAAAAACGCTAAATAATGGAACTGGGAACCTCCCTCATACATAGGAGACAAATAGACATTATGACTACTGTTTTGATAGATTTTTCGACACAAGTAACTAGGAACACATCCTCCTCAGCCAACGACATTGTACCGTTAACTGGTACTTGCATGTATCTGGTCGACTGATATTTAGACACTCAATTGAATTTAAATAAACGGACATAGCATCGTCGTATGTAGGGGTCACACGAAAAAAGACCACATTTTTAGATATACATCGTCTTGCACTATGTTAGACCATTACTGGAATTGACCCAAAAAAAATTGTAACGTGCAGCAATCAATCTGTGACACTGACCTGCAATACTCTACCACCTAATGAACTAATGCAAATAGAACGAAGAAAATTATCGGTGGGTAAATATGACGGACGTTATACCGAGAGTAATACAACGCAACGTCATTTACCGCCAAAAAATTATTTTGTGGTAAATCTTTTACAGTTTTTCTCAAATATCTTACAAACTAGCAGATGGACCCCCTATTTTCTCCTTGGCTTTCAGAAGAAGGTCACTGAGAGAACCAATTGCCAAATTATGAAGGAAAAATTAGTCAAACTTTTTTTATATATCGATTTCAATCCACGAATATAGCTATAATCTAGCATTACATATACAAAAACAACAAATAAGGGATATATCGGATGTTGTTAAAATGTTTTATCATAATCGATTTTAAAGGCGCTAAAATGAGCAAAACAAATAAAAAAACAGAACTAAAGTAAGTTAGAACCGAACCGTCAGTCTGAAAAGAACAATCCAAGGACAATGGCATCGTGCGAAAAACAAAGAAACGAAGACATAACATGAGCACGGCACAGAAAAGAAAATGAAGACACGCACATATACAAAAATGAACAACACGGACCCAATAAAAACCATGGGTGAGATCAGGTGCACCGGTAGAGTAAGCATCTCCTGCTTCTTATAAGACACCCGCCGTGTTGAACATGTCAACTCCGGTAGTAAAGTCAAATCCGGTAGAGGAAAATAAAACTTTAGTGGCAAAGAGAAAGATCTGTTGTCATCTGGGAAACAGATATCTCATAGCGGTCCACAAGATCGTGATGTCGACCGTACTTCTGTAGTGATGACCTCAAGTTATGGGCATAGACCAAGTACTTTGAAAGTTACAAACATTTAAAAATGTCCATGAAAAACTCAAATTAATGGGTTTTACTCCATAAATAGCGATTTTAAATATCTCAAAAAGTAAGTCATGAAGGTATGTTTTTCTTTTCATATTTGGAATCCTCATATCAAAATTAATATTATATCGGATTTTAGTGAAAAAATCAATATGGGATCTACTGTAAACCGAGAAATTTTCGCGCCGTCTTTATTTCGCAGTCAGTTGACAGGAGTTCCGTTATCGCAATTTTGAATTCGCACTGCCAAATAAGTTTCCATTGACTTCAATTTTCACGCCGTTTTATTTTCGCGTTTCCATTCCAAACGCGAAAATCGCGAAAATAAAACTGCCGCGAAAATTTCCAGGTTTTCAGTATACTGTATCGTATGCCCTTAAGACTGCCTAGTACACATAGCACAGCATTGGCATCGTAACAGGGAGAGCTCATGCTTGAATTCGTAGAACATCTATCGTAATTCTCAGCAAAGCCGTTTCAGCGGAATACGTGCTTGAGTGGAATGGCGAATAAAACGATAACCTTACTTGTTGACTAAACTATGATAAACCGTGGCGTGCTGCGAATCCAACGTTATCTGTCTTGGTATTGACCGTTGAATCCTAAAACCATAGTTGATGAAGCCTTGCGATTTTGAGAAGTCATGGTACGTCAACATTCCAAGCATGGTGATGGCGATGCTGAGGTCGCTGAGATGCTAATTCTACTAGACAGAGTCTGTAGCTGGTGCTACGAAAGAGAAATGGGTAAATGATACTAGATCTGCGTCACTGTAGGAGTTTCAATCAGTCTTCTGAGGTCGGCCTTCGATAAAGAGATAACTCTCGTTGGATTTGAGGAAGAGATTCTTGGTCTATGTATTGATGCGAATCTCCGCACCGGTGTTATTCAACTGAACCCCGACTTGAGGGTCGTATTTATGAACCTGATGCGCTTGGAGACTTTCATCGAAACTTAGTCCTTCGTTGATAGTAAGCATATCGGCCATCATATATATATTTTCTAGTATATCGCTGGACGTAGTCATGGATGGCGATGTCCACATCAGAGAAGAGATTATTGAGACGGGCCTGCTGCTGCGAGTCTTGCCTGGTGATGCTGAGGTTTCTCTTGTAGTTACTCGGTGAATAACGTGGTCTACGACTTTCGTTGCTCCTTTTTACGGAACTTTCAGGGCTGCATTGGAAGCGGCAGAAGAGTTAAACACTCCTTTGGCTGGACTGGCGATGGTATCGAATAGTCCTCGTCGAACTATTGCATTCAAGCGATAACCTTGATTCACTATTAATCTAAGGCATCATAAATTTAATTAGAGGGGTTTTCGATGCAGCTTCTCGTACTCCTCCCTGCTGATATGACCGAATTTCCTAATGACAGCAGGATAGCCACAATTTCGTTTCGCACCCCATTAGGCGGTGCAAAGATCGAGACGAACCGGCAACTGGTCGAAGCTTAAGCATTTTGGGGAGACAGTTTGCATCCGCCCCCATACCTAATCATGCTTATACGGGTACGAGACGATCTCCTTCCATTTCTCTGTTTTGCTAGCCCTATGAGTTGGAGAGATTGCAGAATTGCCTTGGTACATGACAGTCGATGCCGTAGGATATTGCCATAGGTAATTTCATTTCGAAATCTCCTGGATAATTCACGAGTTCTCATTATGATGGCAACCTCTCCCACTCGCAATCCAAAGGTATGGTAGACATACTGAGATGGAGATCGAAGGTTGTGCACAGACCAGGTTTGGTACTCAGTGCTTTTTAGACTGGTAGTTGGTCGTTACATGACTCGGCGACAAGGGTAGGAGGAAGGGCAGTCATGGATCAGGACGGGAAGAGCCAGTGGGATATCAACACTTTTTTGGTGATCTGGGAAGGGGTCTCCTCTTGCGTCTCGACCACGGGCTTGGATACCGTATCATTGAGAGGTCGCAGTTGAGTCTAATCTTATCTAACTGCATATCGTTCGCTTGAATACTCCTCTTGGTCTGTTGCAGGTGCACAGAAAGCTCCTCAAGCTGATTTGATCGGTGATATTATGAACTTCCTTAATTTATTGCATCGCTGGACTGCTTGCCCCTAACCGTTGGTTCGACCCTCTAACCGTTGGATCGTTCGCCTTATAGCCATGCGTCGGGCACGTGAATTTGGAAAAGCAGAAATGAGTTAGTGCTTCTTGCATTTATCACTGCCCTAAGTTGATGGATACGTGCACTGATGGCAACAGACAGTCTCGATGCTGCATTGTGGTCCGGGCGACTGCCGAGGTTTCCGGCGGGAGTCTTTTTCTCAAAATCCTGGTCATCGATGCGGTAAGAGTACCTCTCGGCACCACATCTACTGCATCTGTACCCTGGATCATGCCACAAAGAAGCACACGTTCCCATTGATGCTCACAACCATGGGAGGTCGTAGAAACTGGGGAGCATTGTTGGACTCCCAATCCAAGTCCCGTTGATTCTATGAAAAATTCCTGCAAGTATCCATTCTTTATCTTAGAGTCAGTAGAAGACTTCTAGATTGCATCCATACTTCCCAGCCGTTTTGGGGCTTGTGCGACCAAGTTCTCGAGGATCGGGTACGTCGCTCACATGCTTAGAGAAAAAAAGTTTTGGGTGGTCTCTTCATCACGGTCACCGTGCCGATAGTGACCCTTGATGGAGAGAAGGTCGCGGATATCGACTTTCGAAAATCCTTACCAAGGGCCCACCACAGCAGCTGGTAGATGGGCTGGAGGAGCAAAGATGTAGAATCAATCGTAGTGAAGCAAAGAATCGCACAGGAGGTTATTCAGCAGAACCATCTTACCACAGTCCAATTTCCCGATGATAGACATTGAATGCATCGCTGCTGGAGGATAATCTGTTCTCGCGCTAGACTTATCGTAGGTAAGGTCTTCAAATATGAAAAAGAAAGGAAATGGGGTAAATGTCAAGGAGACAACATCCCATATCCAGGTTAAAACGACCCAAAACAAAGTCCATTTATCTATATAAAATGACAATGCACTACTTGAAATTTGGAAGGAAGACGGAGACGAATTTTTTAGGCGAGGTAGTGACTAGCACTGATGGAAACGGAAGACCGGGACCTTTGCCGTATGTGGAACCCGGAAATCGCAGTTCGCGGCTGCTGTCCTTGTTGGACTCGTGAAAAGCTGATCAATCGGATGCCCGTCGAGATGCATCCACCCGGGTATAATTTTACAGGCCCGGGGATCAATTATAATGTCGACGAGTCATGAACATGACAAATAGAGCCAAGTATATTGTAACGTCATTCAATTGTTATGTATAACATTAAATAGATTTACAATACAAGTAAAATGTACTTCAAGATTGACGTCTTACATTAGCATACAGTCTAATAGAATCTTTCTCTTAAAGTATAAGCCCTCAGCATCCTGAAAAAGCGCTTGAAGGCTGATGGTACCCACAAAACTAATTCGATGTTCATCACCTGAGTGGACCAGGCCGCATACCACCACGATTTATGTTATGCCCAGCATAGAGATACGACTCACGCAATGCAATCTGCAATTATGTATAATGTATGGAATATAGGACACTTTGGTTTATATACGGACTTTATCACGGCCAGGATCAAGTAGGCCCGTTAGGGCGAGCTTGATGCGTTACGCCGTGATAAAGTCCGTATCAAAAACAAAATGTCCTATATTTTTTCTTTTATTTGTAATTCACGAAAAGATAAATAAAACTTCCTTCTTCATTCAACGTATTACGCGACAAATAGTACAAAACATGACGTCAGCATAGCAATCCGCACGTGATGCCTTCACAGTGACCCAATAATTTCGTGATAATGTCCAGTTCGGTGAAAGTGAGATTATCAGTCTCTGTAGATCAAAGGAAATTCATACAAATTACCGATAAACGGTGCTATCTTTTCTCGATGCCATTTAAAATTCAAATGTTCACGAATGTTTCTATCGTGGCATCGTCAGGCCCGTCATCGGCACCAAAGCGTGATACGGGCTGGGTTTTGGAAAAAGTACGATGGTCGGATGAGCTAGCCGAAGAACTGCAAAAGCCAGTCCGACGCAAATTCTAGAAGCGTCGCGTTGTGGAAGTAGGGGTGGACGAGACCTGGACTGCCGATCTCGTAGACATGAGCGCCTTCTCCGGCGATTACCAAGGCTTCAAGTACCTCTTGAGCACCATCAACGTCTTCTTCAAGTACGACTAGTTGTTGCCGCTCAATGATAAAGAAGGTGCTAGTGTGCGAGATGCCTTCGAGACTGTCTTCACTGATCGCACGCCCAAGAACCATGTGGTGAAGGATATACTCCGGAAGCACGACGTCGAGCTCATCTCCACTGAGGGTGAAGAGAAGTCGGGCGTGGTGAAGCGCTGGTTCAAGTACTTCTCTGCCAATTCTACGCGTACCTACCTCCCCGTCTTCTGGAACCTTTACAGAGACCCCCGACAAGTGCAGCCGCAACAATTCTACATTGGCGTTAAGGTACGGATCACCAATAAGAAGGGCACATTCGACAAGGGATATACTACGCGCTGGACCGAGATAGTCTTCACCATCGCCCAGACCTTCAATACCCAGCCACCAACCTATCAACATAAAAGACTTAAACGACGAGGAACTCAAGGCATGCTTCTACGAGCCGAGCTGAAGCGCACTAACCAGGATGTCTAGCATGGAGAAGGTCTTGCGGCCGCGTGAAAGAGGTCTATGCAAGGTATCCCACGACCTTTAATTCCTCGATCAAGCAATCCGACCTACATTAGGCCCCATCAGTCATCTTTCCGGTCCCTTAAGCGCTAACATTGAAGCTATCAGAGACCGAATCTACCAAACCCGTGGTAAGGATTTTTTCTTTAAAGGCTTCGACAACCGCGGCGCTGAAGTTGATTCCCGGTAGGACTCAATCTTTTCATCCATGGCGTTGATCCTTGCTTGCATTACACTGACCGTCTCCTGTCAATATTTAGCAGCCTTCCCTTGGTTACCGGGTCGTCTGCTTTTTTCCCTTTGGCAGATTGCGGATCGCATGCCCTCTCATATCGATATCCCTCCCATTTTACCACCTGCCTAGGGTATGCACCTAGCCATATCTTTCTTGATGCACTTCAGGCGTTTCTTCGAAAAAAATCTCAACCTAAAGAGCTTTCTGGGTCGCATCGAGTCCTGCCTCAAGGTCATATAAGTCTTTCAAGCTATCCTTTAGCTCTAGGTTGACTGCGTCCTAGCTATCACTTGGCAATCCAAGTCTTGTGATGCGGTGATCGTTCTTATCGAGATCCTGAAGCATCAGCCTGATGGGCATTCGCGTCCTCGATCCACATTTATCCATTTATCTGTAGCGCAAAATCTCCTAGATGCCCGGCCTGCCTAAAGGAGTTTCAAAACGTCCAAGCAAATGTGCCTAAAGACTTCGTCGCCGCGATGCTCGAGCTCATCAGTATAATATTGAATCTCTTGAAGCAGATAGTCTTTCATCTCCTAGGGCGGTTACAGGTCGTAGAAGTCTAAGTAAACGTCAGTCATCTACACTTATGTCAGCACGTCTAGTGGTTGCCGGGAACAAAGTGGTCGTCGTGATTCAGGGTGCCGCATGCGAAGGGTCGTGGGTGTGTGGTACTGCATCGCACATAAATAATATTACTTGTCTGAATCGAAGGACGTCTTGAGCTGAAATGGCTTCCTCGACCTACTTATTCGAAGGCTGTGAGGTCAGGTGGTGCACTCGTATGCTGCTCATTTAGCTAGACTCGGTATATATAGTGGCTGTGCGCGAAGGCACTGACTCCCTGTGGAAGGATGTGGCGCTTATCGTCCTTGACCTAGAATGCCACCTTGCTGAATTTTTCTTCTCTTCGTCACATGTATCGCCACCAGGTTGGGCTTGACCAGGAGCTGTAGCGCTTGCTTCTCTATTGTCACGAGCTTGACGCCGACACGCATCTGGATTTTGCCGAGGGCCGAATTTCATTAGTTTATAAAATTCCTTCTCGGATTCGGTCTTGGCCGCGGCTCGAAGGCTGATGTTCAGATATACCGGTATTCCCCAGCTGTCGGTAGTTCTCCATGATGTCTACCAGTAGCCTAACGCCGGTTGCTATGTGTTATGTTAAGGTGTTGGTAATCGCAAATAGTCTTGCGCTCGCAGGCTTCAAAGACCTGGGCATGCTCAAAGTCGTCACCGCTGATGTGCTCCTACGCTCCGTGTAAAAAAAAAGTGGTTTTATGCTGGGAGCTGCGACTCCTGCAGCATCGCCTGGTCGTCCATGATGTCGGAGGGACAGACCCCCTCGCACAATAACAATTTGCAATCGTCGTCAAAGGTTGTCTTCACGGTCTTGAATGGGATGGCGGTCCGGTTCCTAACTACGCTAATGAATCGGATCGAGTCGATATCCAATCTGCAGGTCTCCCACTTTCTTGGATAAGCTGATAATCTTTTCACCAGTGTTCGGGATGCAGTTGTTCTTACAACAATTGAAGCCCAACTCCTTGATAAAAAAGTGGGTATTCATATCCAGTCAGTTTGTGGAAGACGATAGGAACCAATCTGGGAAGCTAAAAACTAAGTTTCACTGGTATGTGCAACACCGCGATACTTTCCAGCAGTGAAATGATCGTGGTCGCTTATCCCCGTAGAGTGTTCCACCGCAGATCTTGACTCCTAACTGGATTCGAATCTCTCCTTACCTTCGGTGGTCATCATCATATCCTTTTCCTCCTCATACGTATTTGAGATGACAGCCATTTCCGTCTCCATGCGTTCGACGAACTTCATGGCTGCATCAGACCCATGGTAGAACAACGACTCATTGTAGTGTCATGGGCGTACTTCACGTAGTAGCAGAACCCCGATGGCATATGTGATACTGCTTTGTATAGGCCTGCGTTGGATAGGGTTGGCAGATATTGATCTTTTCGATGAAGCATTCGAAGTCAGCGTAGGATACATGTGTGACCATCATGACGCGGTTGAAATTTCTGAACCTCACGATGGTACCTTCCTCATTACGATTTTGACCGGATTTTTCTGTCGGTAATATTCCATGTGTTCGTCTGGAATTTCCTGCGTGAAAAAGTGGCACAGACACCTGCGGCAGACGAACTGCTCATCACCATGCTCTGATACCTGGGAGCTTAAGATTCGTGAAAGGCTCTTAATCCAGCAAAAGTGTCGATGTGGGGTCGTTCCGCAGCTCTTGGAAATATAATGATATAATTCAATCACTTTTCAAACATCCTCATTGCTGCTCACACCTTCTAAGTGGAATACGTTCACATTAATGCTCTTGACAGTCTTGTTCAAGGTGTCGATAAATAGCCTTGACGTGATTTACGAATTCAATGTTGTCGAAATCGAGCTCATCGTTCCACTGCTTGTACTACCCCACGCGGTTGGATGATTTCTTGTCGACTTCCTCCTGATAGAGGGCGGAAAGCATGACACAGCAGAAGCACCCCTGGTTCTGCCTCTGACCATTGATTAAAACCTTCTTTGTAGTGATTTCCTTGGGGAGTTGATATGCCCGAAGGTGCACCCACTACCCTGACGCTGATGGTTGGCGAAGCTCCAAATCATTTGGTAGCATAGGTGAAATCCCCCTGGCCATTTGGTTCTGATCATTACCACTCTGAGCACAAGCAGTGCCTTGAGTCCCTCTTTTCTGTAAGAGCGTCTTCAATCTTACCATGGATGGTCTTCAGGCTAACCTTCAAGAAAGTCACTAGATCATGAACCTTCAAGGGTTCAGTCGATACTGTGCGAAATACCTTTCTATACTCTATGCATCTCCGTCACATTGGTCTCATCTTCAGTTAGGACAGATTCCAGTGCATCTTCCACCATCTTGGTCAATGCTTCACGCTTCAGCTTCCGAGTTGCCAATCAATCGATGCTTCTTGACCAACGCCTTCAGCTGTTTCTTGGTAAAGACATCCCTACGATCGAACTTGCGAATAGTTTTGTTCTTAGTGAGCTCCACAAAGGCCCCTTGTTCTTCCTGTTAGTATATCCCTTCAACACATCTACATTGGCGATGCGTAGGAATTCTTTACGGCTCTCGCCTACCACCATTTTACCACAATTTGTACACCATCCTTGAATTCATGCGTTTTTGAATGCTTCGTATTCCTCAAGCATAGATAGTCAGTTCCGGGCTTGCTCTTGCAGTTCCCCTTCTTTTGCTTGGGGAGGTCTTGAACTAACTACGAGGTATGAGCAGAGCCCATTGTAGAAGTCCTCATTGCAACCTCATCAAGAAGGACAACAAGAAAAATTTTGTTTCTTTGCTTAGTTCTGCCATGTATTAAGAGGCTGTGTATTTACTCCATATCCTTTAAATTCCTATTCTTACATGTTGTTTGTAGACCTGACAGTTGACTATTGTTACATGTTTCATTGGTAGATATAATTTTTTATTATTGTTACATATTTTGTTGGTTGTAGATCTGACATTTGACTATTGTTACATGTTTTATTGGTAGAACTAAATTTTTTCTCAATCTTTTCTTACATGTTTTGTTGGTAGACCTGACATTTGACTATTGTTACATGTTTTGTTGGTAGACCTGACATTTGACTATTGTTACATGTTGGTTGTAGACCTGACATTTGAGTATTGTTACATGTTGGTTGTAGATCTGACATTTGAGTATTGTTACATGTTGGTTGTAGACCTGTCATTTGACTATTGTTAATGTTTTGTTAGTTGTAGACCTTACATTTGAGAATTGTTACATGTTGGTTGTAGACCTGTCATTTGACTATTGTTACATGTTTTATTGGTTGACCTGTCATTTGACTATTGTTACATGTTTTACTGGTAGACCTGACATTTGACTATTGTTATATGTTGGTTGTAGACCTGTCATCTGACTATTGTTACATGTTTTGTTGGTTGTAGATCTGACATTTGAGTATTGTTACATGTTGGTTGTAGATCTGACATTTGAGTATTGTTACATTTGGTTGTAGATCTGACATTTGAGTATTGTTACATGTTTGTTGTAGACCTGTCATTTGACAATTGTTAATGTTTTGTTAGTTGTAGACCTGACATTTGACTATTGTTACATGTTGGTTGTAGACCTGTCATCTGACTATTGTTACATGTTTTGTTGGTTGTAGATCTGACATTTGAGTATTGTTACATGTTGTTGTAGATCTGACATTGGACTTTTGTTACATGATGTTTGTAGACCTGACATTTGACTATTGTTCTATGTTGGTTGAAGATCTGACATTTGACTATAGTTACATGTTTTGTTGGTTGTAGATCTGACATTTGAGTATTGTTACATGTTGGTTGTAGACCTGACATTTGACTATTGTTAAATGTTGTTTATAGACCTAACATTTGACTATTGTTACATGTTTTGTTGGTTGTAGACCTGTCATTTGACTATTGTTATATGTTTTGTTGGCTGTAGACCTGACATTTGACTATTGTTACATGTTTTGTTGGCTGTAGACCTGACATTTGACTATTGTTACGTGTTTTGTTGGTAGACCTGACATTTGACTATTGTTACATGTTTTGTTGGTGGTAGATCTGACATTTGAGTATTGTTACATTTTGGTTGTAGACCTGACATTTGACTATTGTTACATGTTGTTTGTAGACCTAACATTTGACTATTGTTACATGTTTTGGTTGTAGATCTGTCATTTGACTATTGTTACATGTTTTGTTGGTAGACCTGACATTTGACTATTGTTACATGTTTTGTTGGTAGACCTGACATTTGACTATTGTTACATGTTTTTTTGGTAGACCTGACAATTGACTATTGTTAATGTTTTGTTGGTTGTAGACCTGACAATTGACTATTGTAACATGTTGGTTGTAGACCTGACATTTGGCTATTGTTACATGTTTGTAGACCTAGCATTTGACTATTGTTACATGTTGTTTGTAGACCTAACATTTGACTATTGTTACATGTTTTGTTGGTTGTAGACCTGGCATTTGACAATTGTTACATGTTTTGTTGGTTGTAGACCTGACAATTGACTATTGTTACATGTTGGTTGTAGACCTGACAATTAACTATTGTTACATGTTGTTTGTAGACCTAACATTTGACTATTGTTACATGTTTTGTTGGTTGAAGACCTGGCATTTGACAATTGTTACATGTTTTGTTGGTTGTAGACCTGACAATTGACTATTGTTACATGTTGTTTGTAGACCTGACAATTGACTATTGTTACATGTTGTTTGTAGACCTAACAATTGACTATTGTTACATGTTGTTTGTAGACCTGGCATTTGACAATTGTTACATGTTTTTTTTGGTTGTAGATCTGACAATTGACTATTGTTATATGTTGGTTGTAGACCTCGCATTTGACTATTGCCACATGTTGTTTGTGGGCCTGATTCTTTATCTATGTATTTTTGCATAGTTGATACACATTTTTGGGACGTTTACAGACTTTCAAGGTTCTGGTAGAAAAGAATTATTATCCCCGCACTTTCGAAGAAAGTAGGGGATATTGTCGTAATCTCCGTCTGTCTGTTCGTCCGTCACACTTTTCGTGTGACTCAAACATCTCCTACATTTTTGCATTTAGGAATTCAATTTTGGTGTAGAATTATTGAATATAGCCTATAGATGCGCAATAAGCTTTCGGATTTTTGATATATATTGGTCTTGGTGTTAACAAGAGTCCCCAAGATGTCCATTTTTACACATGCAGCATTTGACACGAACTCCTCATACATTTTTGATTTAGGGACTTAATTTTGTTGTAGAATTGTTGCATATAGTCTGTAGATGAACAATAAGCTTTCGATTTTTTTTTTATCTCCATCTTATCTTGGTGCTAACAAGAGGCCCTTGGATGTTGATTTTGACAAGGCGCAAAAATTTTGATTTTGAATTTGTGGCATGTGGCCGAAACTCTTCCTACAATTTTGGATTTAGGACTTTAATCTTTATGCAGAATTGTTACATATTTGAATTGTTAAAATTGTCTGGAGGTTTGCATTAAGGTTTCAGAATTTTGATTCCGGTTCAAACTTTGGTAATGTCAAAGACACACATTTTTTTTTAATTTGAGCATATAATCTAGTATTCAATATAGAAAACAAAAGTTTGAATACCCAGTATTCTAAAATGTGATTCCAAGTGTGGTAAATTTCTTGAAAGTCTCGAAGACCACTTGTTTTTCCGAATTCTACCTAGCAACCATACTTTTCGAATTTGTTTCAATAAGAACAACCATTTTCAACAATTGAATTAAGATTATTCGATTCCTATATGGTAAATTTCCTGCAAGTCTCAGAGACCACTATTTTTTTTTTAATTCTTCATAGCAACCATATTCTAATTTTTTTTTCGATTAAGACAAAGATAGCACCAATTAGATTTCAAAAATAGTCAATTCCATTGTTTGTAAATTTGATGAAAGTCTCAAAAACCTCTTATTTTTTTTAAAATTCTACCTAGTAACCATATTTTTAAAATTCGTTTCGATTAGGACAAACATTTTCATCAATTGGATTTCAAATGTATTCGATTCCAATGTTGCTAAATCTCCTGAACGACTCAGAAGCTACTTATCATTTGAAATGTAGAAATGTTCCAGATAATACGCGTATTTGGGCCGTACGCGTACGGTCTGGACCGTATGCGTATACTCATATGGTCCGACCGTACGCGTATGGTCGGCAGACATGATTATTTTCCTATTTAAATAGGAATTCCTATTTTTTTATACAGAAAATAAATTCAAAAGTTGTTCAGTTTGTAGAACCAGCAGGAAAATGATGTTTTCACAGGGCCAAACCCCCTTTTTCTATTTTTTAGGAGGTATTTCCTATTTTTTTCACATTTGTACAAAATCATGTCTGGGTCGGACCATACGCGTACGGTCGGACCGTACGAGTATACGATCTGCTACGAGCTGGACCATACGTGTATATTTAGACCGTATGAGTACAAAAAAAAATACAGACACTACATTCGTTTTTCAAACAAAGAATTAAGTTACAGTCAAAACTGATAGCACTAACTACCACTGAAAACCGTATAAAAAATAAAATCCACCCTTTTTTGGCTCTGACATTTTTTTTTTTAGAAAATCATAAGCTTTACAGAAATTTCTCTCCAACACTTTGAATAAACTTTTCACATGGATTACAATGAAAAACATGTTTCTCTTCAACACCTTTATTTCAAAATATCTACCAGGTACCCTTTGAATTATTTATTTTGAAAATTGTTGAAATCCAAAAAATCATTGCAGAAAGAATCAATGAAAATCTAAAAATTGAATTATCTCCCCTTCCTGGTTTTGGACAATAATTATATTCCTTCATGCACATCACCATATAGTGCCCTTCCCTTGTGTAAAGTTTCATTAAAATCCTT
>MJUU01061836.1:0-10927 GCA_002080025.1 Modiolus philippinarum | reverse complement strand
TCTTTTCTCCTGAAACCACTATAAGACAATAGGAACCAAACTTGGATACAATTGTCCTTGGCTGGTCCCCTTTAAAGTTTGTGATTTTTATGTTCGTACCTCATCCAAGATGGTCGTCAGCACAGGACATAGTTTAACATAGGACCCTATTGGAAATGTATTCAAAGATCTTCTTCTCTGAAACTACTGTGCCAATTGGAACCAAACTTGATCGCAATAGTCTTTAGGTGGTCCCCTTGAAAGTTTGTGATTTTTATGTTCATACTTCATTGAAGGTGGCTGCCAGCAGAGAACATAGTTTAACATAGGGACCCTATTGGAAATGCATCCAAAGATTTTCTCCTCTGAAACTACCAAGCCAAATTCAACCAAACTTGGTCACAATAGTCCTTGGCTTGTCCCCTTCAAAGTTTGTGATTTTGACGTTCGTACCTCATCCAAGATAGCCGCCAGCGTGGAAAATAGTTTAATATAGGGACCCTATGGGAAATGCATTCACATGTCTTCTCCTCTGAACCTACTGAGCCAATTGGAACCAAGTTTGGTTAACATTGTCTTTTGGTATTCCCTTTCAAAGTTTTTAATTTTTATGTTTGTAACTCATCCAAGATTGAAAATGTAACATCTGGTGAACTGATTTACAGTATGAATGAGTGGTCTCATCGTGACAATGAATAAAACCAGTCACCAGGTGAGCGATACAGGCTCATGTGAGCTTCTAGTTTCCAATTACCCCCAAAAGGGTGCAAAACCCAAAACCTATTAAAGGAACAGCTGAATGAATATAACAGAGTGCTCCCAAAAGGAATACCTCCTGTCCACGAACAAAACTTATTAATGTAAAAACGAAGTTTATGTATCACCTTTAAAATTTGTGTGAAAATATGAAAATATTTTTTTTTATTTCACCGCTTCTATAATTCCATTTCACTTATATTGGCAATTTATTGTTTTTATAAAGACCTAATAATTTATACGGTTTTCAGTGGTAGTTAGTGCTATCAGTTTTGACTGTAACTTACTTCTTTGTTTGAATAACGAATGTAGTTTCTGTCTTTTTCTTTGTATTCATACGGCATTGGCGGATCCAAAGGGGGGGGTTGGAACCCCCTTTTTTTAACAATCATGTATTTTTTAATGAAAATCCTGGTGTTTTACTAGGAAATACCCAACAAAATTTCGTGAAATTTCTCTTCACTTCTCGATTGGAACCCCTACGCGTACGGTCGGACCATTTGAGTATACACCGATTGCGCATTTGCGGGATCTTTCATTATTTTAGCCAAACAAGGAGTAATCTGGTACAAAACTGGTTCCAAGACGCTGATAGACGAAGAAAGTAATTTCTTCATTTCCATTCAAGTTTCGTTTTTTGTGGGTTGGAAATGTTCCTCGTGGATTTCTCTGTTAGTTGAAAACAACTTTTTACCCGTATGTTGAATAACAACGTAAGATTCGTTGGTAGTAAATATCTGTCCCTTGCTCCAACGTTGGATGGTGTCATTTTTCCTCCGGTTGACCCCAGATGACCTCGTCTAAATGACGAGTCAAATCCGGATTGGAAACGATGCGCAACCCATGTATACGCATACGGTCCAGACCGTACGGGTACGGTCCAAATACGCGTATGTTCTGGAACATATATATATCTATATATAATGCATCTCTGTAAAAGAGGAATTAAAGATTGAATGAATGTACATGTATTTTGTAATATGTCAGAATTGATGATACCTAGGCTACAATACAGGGTTATTTTAAATCTAATCTACATCTACGTGTTCAAAAAAGATCAAGTAAATATACAACTCTATTGTTATTTAAAAAATGGAGCTATCGTGCTCATTAGCTCTATTCTCTTTGCATGAAATAACACTTGATTCACCATAATGACAGTTGTAAAACATACACTAGAATGTGTTTGACTAGAATGTGTTTGAGATAAATGATATTTTGGTCCCTTTAGTAAATCTTCAGACTATTTTAAAGTTCGTAAATTGTGTCCCGCTTGGTAAAAAACTTGACAAAATCAATTGCTGTTGGACGCTTATCATTACGGTTCCAACATTTTTTAAGCTCATTTAAAACGGCATTATCAGCTTTCGGTTCCGATGGAATTTCGGGAATCATTTCCCTCTCACCAACATGGACACGCAGCTGGTTGTTATTCAGGTTAGGGAACGGTTCGCCTTCGTAGCAAACCTCATAGACTACTAGACCAAGAGAATACATATCGGCCTTCTTCATTGCATTCACATCCAGCAATTCGCCGCGTAAAACCTCCGGTGCAGAGTACCGAGGTGTTCCGGCATTTTTCACAAAATCTGAATTCGATATCGATGACTCGGTTTCATTCTTGACTATGCTCAAGCCAAAATCTGTCAATTTGACTACCAGATTATCGTGTTTAGTGTTATCAAGCAAGACGTTGGATGACTTGATATCACAGTGAGCAATATCTTCACCGTGAAGATATTCCAGACCCTTTGAAGATTGCAGTATGATGCTAATCTTGTCAGTTTCTGACAATTCCTGCTGTAGCGTGCCAAAATGTAAAGCATCAAAAAGACTGCACTGCATGTATTCCATTACTATAGCAAGATCTGGCGTAACCGTACAGGCCCCTAAAAATCGGACTATGTTTGGATGGTCGAATTTGTGGAACAGAGAAATCTCTTTTTTGAATGCGTCCATCTTCCGAGTTGTCATTTTGTGTATGATCAATTTTTTCACTGCGACAACAGTATTTTGCCATTCTGCAAAGTACACCTCACCAAAGGAGCCAAATCCAATTTTCTTTCGGAATGTCAGTTCTTTGAAATCAATAATAGGACCTTTAAAATCACCCAAGAGTTCAGCTGATGTGGTTGGTTTTGAAGTTGTCTTTGACTTTTTTTGCCAATCAACCACCTGCTCAACACGACTTTGTAACGAGGATATGACGTCGTAAATATAGTCACGCTCCATTTGATCTAACTCGGCTGCCCATCTGTTCCAGTCTGGTTCCTCATTCTGAAAACAAACAAAGTAATCAACATTCTAATTTAAAAGACTTTTTCCATAAAGGTTTATCTTGGTTCAATGTAAAGTTAAATAATGCAAATTTCATTTTTATGTCCATGACTATGAGCCACTGGTTGTATGATAAGTGGGATTGTTGGGTCAATAGTACATATCGAGTTTAACTACGTTAAACTGTATTTGGCTTTCTATTTTGATATTTTTGTTAACGAGTACTTCTTTTTTTACTCCTTTTATACGCCCGTCGAAAGACGGACGTATTATGGTAAACCCTCTGTCCGTTGTCCGTCCGTTAAGTTTTTGGTTTCCGTAGATTTTTTCTGTAACCGCTTGACATATTGATTTCATATTTAGTATATGAGTATATCTAGGTGAGATCCAGATCAAGTTCGAATTTGGTTCCGGTCCGTTGATTTTGTAGAGTTATGGCCCTTGGACTTAGTGAAATTTTGAAAAATATAGGTTTCCGGAGTTTTTTTCCGTAACCGCTTGTCATATTGATTTCATATTTGGTATATCTAGGTGAGATACAGAAACGGTTTGAATTTAGTTCCGGTCGGTTGATTTTGTACAGAGTTATGGCCCTTTGACTTAGTGAAATTTTGAAAGTATAATTTTCCGGAGTTTTTTTTTTACTTTAACCGCTTGACATATTAATTTCATATTTGGTATGTGAGTACAGATGAAGTTGGAATTTGGTTCCGGTTGGTTGTTTCGTACATAGTTAAGGACTTTGTGAAATTTAATTTGATATTTGTTAATTATTACATCTTGGTAAGGCACATATTCTGTTTGATTTTTTTTTTTCAATCAAAATTTTGTTGTGGTCCAACAATGCCATAAAGATCGATTTGACAGTGGACGGGCGTATCATGCCCTCTTGGCGCTGCAGTTCATTAGATTATGGCTTTCCATATTTGATACTAATGCTGCTGATGAGAGGTTACACACTGAAACACGTATACAGCATAACGAAATTTAATGTTTACCATGCAATTTCTGTATTTTTGTATTTTAAATACATTCAGCTGTCGTACAAGTCGGGAGTTACATGATATGTGGTCCCAATATACTGGTACATGAATGTGTTTGTCGTGTTTACTTGTTTAATCCATTTTTTGTTTCACGATTTTCATTGAATTGGCCGTTTGCTAACCACACGTTTTAAGTTTCAAAAAGCCTTCAATCCAAGGGCAAATCACCAAATGTCATCTTGGATAAATCTACAAGCAAAACGATCTGTGGACAACAGTCTTACCTTTACCAAAACAATTTTCGCATATTCAGCATCCTTAAGGCCATGCAAAGTTATTTTATTGGTTTCTCAGAGCCTCCGTCATTTAGTCTGAGGCTTGAAAAAAATCCTCATTTGATCCTATTTTTTTTTCCATTTCAATAAAAAAAAAATAACAAATCCCCCCATTACTCAATTTTTGTGGTTTTTACAATGTAAAAAACTGACTCATCTATTTTTGACAAATAAAAAGATTTAAAAACCCTCCCGCCTTCATTTATTTCAACAAAATGACCTGAGAACCACGTGCTGAGAACCAATATATTAACTTTGTGGGGCCTAATTCGCTGCAAGTTAAGGCGTTTATTTTAAAACGAGAATGTCTTACCTGAAGCCATACAGTTTTAATATTATCTGTAGTCTTGCTACATTTAGACGATGGCACAGATCCCAGAAGTTTACCAACTCTTCCTAGTTTTCTATTCAAATTGGTGTCTTTGTAAAACTTTGGAGACGTTGAATGGCGAGATGCATCAGCAACCATGCTACCAATAGGTTTTCCAACACGCCCAAGACGTCTATTCATCGCGTTGTCTACATATGTTTTGATAGGACTTGGATTTTTTTGGGACATGACGCTGCTACCGACTGGCAATCCTGCACGACCAATACTTCTGTTGTAAGAATTGTCGACGTAAGTTTTGGAAGAGCCAGAACTTGATGAACCATAACTGTAATCGCCGCTGTTACCCGAAGATGATTTGGAGACGACCATGCTCCCGACTGGCATTCCTACACGACTGATACTTCTGTTGTAAGAATTGTCAGCGTAAGTTTTGGAAGAGCCAGAACTTGATGAACCATGACTGTCAGAGCCACTGGCACCTGACGATGATTTAGAAACAACCATGCTCCCGACTGGCATTCCTACACGACCAATACTTCTGTTGTAAGAATTGTCGACGTAAGTTTTGGAAGAGCCGGAACTTGATGAACCATAACTGTAATCACCGCTGTTACCCGACGATGATTTGGAAACAACCATGCTCCCGACTGGCATTCCTACACGGCCGATGCTTCTGTTGTAAGAATTGTCGACATAAGTTTTGGGAGAGCCATAACTTGATGAACCATAACTGCCATTGCCACCTGAATCAGAAGAGGATTTGGAAACAACCATGCTCCCGACAGGCATTCCAACACGACCAATGCTTCTGTTGTAAGAATTATTCACGTAAGTTCTGGATGAGCCAGAGCTGCTACCACCACTTCTACCTCGTGGCATCTTTGTTCAGTAACTGTAAAGAGAATAACTTCGTAATATATAATATTAAAAATTCTCTGGATGAAACTTTATTTCTATTGCAGTTCGTACAATTACCCGAGTGATTCACGGTATCTTTAGAATTCATTGTCGCACAAAACAAAAACAATCATTACAATGTGACTAGATGGTATCACTAAAAGCTATGCTAAATGCCGTATTTCTTTTTATCTTAAAGCAATATGAGCTGTATTTCTTCATTTTTTATTTTTTTTGGAAGCCTTCCAAAATATTAGAGCGGGTCTAAAAACGCACCATGTCGTATCCATATATCTACAAAATCATCATATGCCATTTAATGCATGAAAACGCCAAGATTACTTTATAATTTCGATTTTAATTTTGTGCGATTTTGATCAATCACATAACTTTTCTCAACTTACACTGTACAATTTAGCTCCTAAGTGTGTAATTAAAAACAAATCGGGTAAAATGCGAAATTTTACGCCGGACTACCCCTCTTTTTAGCTCACCTGGCCAAAGGCCATGTGAGCTTATGCCATCACTCGGCGTCCGTCGTCCGTCCGTCCGTCCGTCCGTTAACTTTTATTCAAAGATCTTCTCCTCTAAAACTATTGGGCCAATACTAACCAAACTTGGCCTGAATCATTACCAGGGTATGCTCTTTCAAGTTTATGATTTTTATGTCCGTAGACCAAACAACATGGCCGCTGTTACTAAAAATAGAACATAGGGGTAAATAATATATTATATGAGCTTGTTGAGCGCAACCTCATTTAATTGATTAATACAAATTTTGACCCCCCCAAAAAAACCTCAAAAGACCTAAAAATGACATAAGTTTTATCAAAAAACGCAAAAACAGCACAAAAAACCCAATATTTTTTTGACCCTTAAAAAAAAAAATAGACGCAAAAACACCCCCCAAAATAGTTACACAGAAAAAGTGAGAAAAAAATTTTTGACCCCCCCTCCCAAAAAACAGCAGAAAGGAGAAAAAATTTAAACAGGAAAAAGTAAGAAAAAAAACCTAAATAGTACCCCAATAAAATGTGTTTATTCCTTATACTAAAAAAGCAATTAATTTACTTGGTTAACCAATATCGACTATTACTTAGCAACAATCTAACATAGTATTGATTACAACACTTTACTTCATTAAAAATTTAAATGACAAACCAAGCTTATTTTGTAGTAGCTATTGATTTCAGACTAATAAAATTTAATTGGAAAAATGTTCTTTCAACCGATGACAATGTGTAATTTCATTTCATTTAAACGTAAGCAAGATGGCTTCACTCAAGGAAATTTCACATTATCCAGACAACGCTATTTCATAAATATCAATGGACGAATGCAAAAGTTTTGAGGGGACTTTAAAGAAATTGAAAATGCGTTGTGTGAAAAACCCGAAAAAAGGAATGACAAAGATAGAAAATTGTTGTCATCGTCATAGTTGTTTCAAAAGAATATTATAACAACAATTATAGAAGGAGTAAGGGAGATTGAGGACTTTATTAGACGGACACAAACATAAAAGGTATGTCAAGCAACCGTATAGTACTTATTGTATTAATGTAAACCAAATACACTTTACATGTTTATTTACCGTTTGTTAATATATTTTTCTAATATGGTATGAGTTGTCTTCCCCCAACCTGGAATATAAATTTCACGCGTTCCAATTTCTACCTGTGTAGAAACTGGAATTTCAAGAATGTTGGCGGGAAATTTAAATTCTTTTACAACTCTAAAAAGTTTTTTTTGAAAAATTTTAAAAATGTAAATTATGAAAAAATTTAAAAAATACCCTTAAAAATGAAGCAACCAACGGCCCCAGATTTACCATTATATCCAGAATTACCTATAGAAGATGGACAAAATTATAGACTACAAAAAATAACAGAAATAGAAAAAACGTTGATTAATGAAAGAGATAAACGTAAATCACTATACAAGAAATAAAAGCGTGGAATAAATGCTACTGACGGTATTGATACAAGTCTTATTTCAGCTTCTGTTATTTTAGCTGGTGTTGGAATTGCAGTGCCCCCCCTTACTTCCAATGCAAATCGCAGCTGTCGCATGCGGTAGTTTAGGTGCTTGTGTTAAACTTATTAGACGTAAACTTACAACAAAATCAAAAAAACATTACGAAATTAAAACAATGGCAGAATGCAAGTTGAATAGTATAAAAAAATTTAATTTCAAAAGCTTTGACTGACGGACAAATAAATGAAAATGAATTTAAATTAGTTTTAAATGAATTAGAAAAATATAATGAAATGAAAGAAAATATACGTACAAAACAAACACCAACAGTATTAAATGACAGTGAAAGAAAGAAATTGATTGAAGAAACAGAAGCAAGAGTAAGAAATGAAATTAAAAAAAAAATGGAAAATTTCTAATTTTCTTTAACAAAATTAAAATTACTATAGTTAACGATCCTCCACCAAAATATGAATAAAATTTTTTTATTAAAAAATGGCTGAAGGAGGAGAATTTGAAATGAATGATTCAGGTAGGCAGGATGAGTATTATGATGCTGAGGATGATGAAGAAGAAACTTCTTTTCAAGATATGGAAACTCACCAGGAAATAAGTACATATTATGAACAATTAAAACATGCATCACCAAGAGATAAAGAAAAATACGTAAATGAAATGGTTGAAAAAATGACAAAAAGATTTTATAATTATAATAAAGAACCATATTTATACAAAGATATTAGAGATAGAGATTTCTTTTTAGGGGAAGATAAAAATTTATATATAAGACTTAAAAATGGTAATAAAGTTCAATTATCAAAATACAACAAAAAAGGAGTATTAAAATTTTATAAATTTAGTACTCTTGAAAGAAATTATGGAAAGGGTGGTTCTAATTTTATTAGAAAGGGTTTAGGTGTTGACCATTATAATATAACTAAAAAACATATTGCTGAGGTTGAAAATAGATTACAAAGAATAAATAAAGAAAATAAAAATAAAACTTCCCAACAAGAAGAAGAAACAACCCAAAAAGAAATAAATGAAGAAATGAAAACTATGACAAAAAGAGAATATGATGGTTTAATGAAAGCGCAAACAACAATTCAAGAAGCGTATAAACTTGATAAAGCAAAACTAACTATATTAGAAAATGAATTAGAACAGAAAGAGACTGAATTAGAACAAGCTAAAACTGAAGAGGAAAAAGAAATAATACGTGGTCAAATAAGAAAAGTGGAATCTGAGATAAGTGCAAGACGGGTAGCACTTGGTAATATTAAAGATGAAATGCTTAATCGGATAGATAGACTGGAGGAAATGAATATTAATCGTAACCAGCTAGATAGAATGAAACAGACAATGCGTAAAATATTAAATGAAGACAAAACATTAAGGGAAAGAATTAAAACATTATTCAGAGAACAAGGAATAACAATAGCTAGTATTTTAACTGCTTTTGGGATGATCATAGGTGTTATTGTTGAGGCAATTATTCCTTCTGATAGTGGAAGTAGTCCTCCACCTCCGCCTCCTTCAGATAAAACAGATGCAAAAGATTGGATAAAAAAACAATTAAAAAATCTTGGTAAATTACTAGCTAAACTTGCAGGAAAATTAGCAGCTGCATTGCCAGGAATTATCGGCGCCATTGTGTCTTGGTTGTTAAATGCAACAAAAGACGTAGTAAATTGGTTTGCAAATAATTTATGGGCTTTACTTGTTTTAGTTGTTGGTTTATTATATGCTGCTGCTAGGGAATATTTAAAAAAATAAAAATAAAATTAATAAATCTTATAAATAATTAGTCCTACAATACCTAATACAACACTTCCAAATGATATCGCTTGTTTATTTTCTTCATGTTCTATATTCGGTTTATCTTGAACAAATTTATTAGAAGGTTATGGAATATCATGAACAAATTTATTAGAAGGTTTAGAATATCATGAACAAGTTCTGGTAAAGATTTTTTTGTTTTTGTTCCATCTAATTTATCTAAAGAATGAGAAATATGCTTATTATTTATATCATCGTTAAAGCCTAGTTTTTGATCTTTTGTTGCAATTACAATTTTGTTATTATAACCAACAATTGTTCCAGTTTGTAATCTCATATCACTTTGGAGACATGTATAACCCAATACCATATACATAATTAACATTACTCCGAGCGAATTTTAATACTCGTTCGTAATGAGATATCTGAGAGGGTAAATCTATGGGACTATTAATTGCATCTTGAACGTTTGCTAAGAATTGTTTTTGAGCATCAAATCCTGTACCTATTTTTAGTATATCTACACGTGTTTGAGATTGTGCTCCTAATAAAGCCCATACAAAAGTTCTTATACTTTCATTAATACGTTCAATGCCTACTTTTGTAAAACCTTCTGATTTATCTAAAATAAATGTTGTCCAAGCCATACTTATATCTATTGTATGCTTAATAGAATCGTTTATATTTAATAATGGTCCATTCTGAGAATGATTCATTCTATATTCAGCACTCGGTTTATAGTATTCGGTAAAACTTCCTAAACCATGACAAGCTGTTTCTAATTTTTGTCTCCAATCTGTATGAGGTGAAATTTGAAATTCATTACATATTTTTTGATATGCAGCTTTATCATAGGGATTTTTATAAAAACAGAAAGAAGAATCAGTTGGTAAAGGTGATTTAAGTTCTTTTAAAATTCTGGCAATACAATAATATAAATGAAACATAGAAACCGTTTGGGTTAAATTTGAAGTCCCCTTTATATGATCGTTATAAGAAATACCACAACCTGTACTAGCACACAATACTGCAAAGTTTAACTGGCATTGCCACCAATCAAATGAATTCCACATCCATGTATTTCATGGTTCGTTGGTGTGTAATGGTGGGTTTTGATATTTTTGAAATAAATCGGGAAAAGTTGTTTCAAAATTTTCTTTTTGATTTACAAATATTAATTGATTAACAAGGATTATATCTTTTTCAGAATATTTAGTGTTAGGATTATATGATGCATTAGGATTATATTTAAAATTTTTATTCATTTTTTACCCTAAAAAATGTACCATACTATTTCAAATATTGATAAAACAATAAACTTACTTACTAACATTGATAACAGAGAGGGAAATAAACGAATAGGTTTAAAATATATAACATATTTCGTAGGTTGGGATAATATTTCAGATGAACATATAAAAAAAACTGGGGAGAGACCCATAAAACTTATAGATGGTTATTATAGTTTTCAACAAATAGCGGATGAATTTTCAAAAGAAAATATTGAATTGTCTGTAAATGAAACAAATGGTATTGCTTCTTTAATCGCACCTTTTGAATTTAAGATTGGTAAAAATTTAAGATATATGTTAGGATTTAATAAAACAAAAATATTC
>MJUU01061834.1:5517-19923 GCA_002080025.1 Modiolus philippinarum | reverse complement strand
AGATCTACCCACATGGATATTTTGAAGAAAATCCAAGTACCTATAAATGAGTTGTGGCCCTTTATTGGTCAAATTTTTCGTGATTTTTTACTTTTTGTCCTATATTTCAAAAATGCTTTGAGATAGAGGTCAAAATGTTCAGCATGTTAAGGACTATATTTTATTGAACACGTTCAAGTTTTCTGACCCGCCAGCGGGGAACTTAGTTTACCATTTGACCTAATAGGAAAATTCATACAAAGAACTTCTTCTTGAGAACCACTGAATGGATTTGAACCAAACTTGGCATGAATGATGCTTATTAGGTGCTGACCAAGTGTTGTTACTTTGGTGCTGATCCATCATCCAACATGGCTGCCAGCGGGGATCTTAATTTTAACATTGGACTCTATGGGAAAATGCATACAAAGAACTTCTACTTTAGAACCACTAAATGGATTTGAATCAAACTTGGCATGACTGATGTTTATGAGGTGCTGACCAAGTGTTATTACTTTGGTGCCAGTCTGTCATCTTACATGACCGACAGCATTGGACCCTATGGGAAATGCACACAAAGATCTTCTAGAGAACTGCTGAATGGATTTAAATCAAACATGACATAAATGATGCCTGTCAGGTGCTGACCAAGTGTCACTAGCTGTGAACTTAATTTAACAAAAGATCTTCTAGAGAACTGCTTAATAGATTTTATCCAAACTTTACTTATGAGAAGCTGACCAAGTGTTGTTACTTCAGTGCTGATCCATCATCCAACATGGCTTCCAGCAATGAATTGGACCCTAAGGGGAAATGCATACAAAGATATCATGGAAACCATTGAATGGATTCAATTTAAACATTGCATAAATGAAACTTGAGAATTTGACCAAGCTTGTTACTTTGGTGCTGATCCGTCCCCCGACATGGCCACCAGTAGCAAAACTTAGTTTAACATTGGACCCAGTGGGAAATGCATTAAAAGATATTCTCCTCTGAAACTGCTTGAACAATGTCGGTAAAATTTTGATATTATAGTCCTTATGTGACCCTCTTCAAAGTTTTATGTTAAATAGCTGCCAGCAGGGAACGTAGATTAACATAGGCCCCTTAAGTTTGGAAACTGCATTCAAAACTCTTCTCTGAAACTGCTTGAACAATTTTAATTAAATTTTATAAAAAACTTCTGATTTTTATGTACATACACCACCATAGATGGACCATCAATTGGGAATTATAGTGCTGCAGGACAAGGTGAGCGATACAGGCTCTTGAGAGCCTCTTGTTTTTTAACAAAAACACATGTAACTTCAAACAAAAATATGAACTTAATTATCATCAAACATCATATTTTAGTGGGAAACATTTTCAAATCACTATTTTTATTGTGACTTACTCTATTGAAAGCTAAATTAAATATATATATATGTATTAATAAACATTACTACATGTATTATACATGTTTCATGTCCTTTTTAGACATTAGTTTAAGTTTTACAAATATACATGTTATACCACACCACAGGTAGTGGCAAGGTATTATGTGATACCCTCAGTCATGTGTCTGTCAATCCATCTGTCTGTTGGTCCGTCCATCCCCAAAGTTTTCCTACTGATAACTTTTTAACGAAATAACATGGTCTTCAAACTTGGTATGCAAGTTGTTTACCACAAAACTCAGACCAAGTTTGATTTTGGGTTCGGAGGTCGAAGGGGTTCTGTAGTTATGCCACTTGAATCTCTGAAATTTTGTGAAATGTGGCTGGGTATCATGTAATGCACTTTTGCTATTTTGTATTTGTATAATTATTGTTTTATACCTGTACACATGTACCTGTTTTTAGTTTAGGTGAATCAGATCGTCCAAGGTCAGCTACATTTTCTACCAGATTTAAATTTTCCTCCGTACTGTTTTCGTCGTGGGACCACAGTATTGCATCATCTTTTGCTGCTAACAATTTAACCATGGGTATAGCCAGTCTGTTAAAGGTAAGGTGTATTCAAATATCAGAAATACCAGATGACTTTTGTTGTAAATCCTTCAAGTAATTATAATACAAACCCTGTATTAATTGAATTTTCACATTAAAACTAATTTATCAGTAATTTTAAAAAGATTTTTTTATCAACAGAGGATGATAATGTCTGTATCATAGAACAAGGCTTGATACTTAAAATAGAAAGTCACTGTCGAGATGTCACATGTGCTATGGGTTGTGTTTGTGCTATGGGTTGTGTTCATACACATCGTATGTTGAACCTAGGAAAAATTAATATGGATTTTTGCAATAAACAATGAATTAATTATGCTCAAGAAGCTTACACCAATTTATTATAGAGTTCTATATTTTTCATTTTGTGAATTACCAATAAAAGAAATGTAGGAAATTTTTTTTTTTTTTATACAGACTCTGTCATGGCGTAACACATCAACAGACTTGCTTGATACTGGTGGTGATGAAGTCCACATCAAAAACAACATGCCCTCAATTCCATATGTCTGTACATAATACTCTTGAAAGTTATGCAGTAAAGGGAAAATGTTGGAATTAATTTATAATCAGTGTTGCAGCAAATCTGTGAAAAAAAACTTGATTCATTATCAGATCAAATATGATCAAAATGATTTATTCAAATGACTGTATTTTGAGACATTTCCAATCATCAGTTTCTGTGTTTTTTCGAACTTAATTTGTTTTAACAGGACACTTTGTCTGAGGACAAAGCAAAAGAACAAGTAAAGAAGAGAAATAGAAGAGAGTCATGCAAGATATTTTGTCAGCGTTTTTTAGCTTGGCAAATAACAATGTAAATTGTTTATCCTGTTTTGTTACTGTTCTGTTGTCAATGTTTACTTTGTTAGTTGCTTTTTCATAATTTTTAGCTCACCTGGCTATAGCCATGGTGAGCTTTTGCCATCACTTTGCGTCCGGCGTCTGTCCTTCCGTCGTAAACTTTTCCTTTAAACTACTTTTTCTTGAGAACCGTGAAATGGATTAGAACCAAACTTGGCATGAATAATACTGATGAGATGCTGACCTATTGTTACTTTGGTGCCGTTCTGCCATCCAACATGGTCGCCAGCGGGGAAATTAATTTTAAAAGTGCATCCTTTGGGAAAATGCATACAATGAACTTCTTCTTGAGAACCACTGAATGGATTTTAATAAAACTTGGCATGAATGATGCTTATTAGGTGCTGACCAAGTGTTGTTACATTGGTGTCAATGTGTCAATCAACATGGCTGCCAGCGGGGAACTAAATTTTAACATTAGACCCTTTGGGAATATGCATACAAAGAACTTCTTTTTGAGAACAACTGAATGAATTTGAACCAAACTTGGCATTCACTCCATATCCTTTCATTTTTCCTATGAGTGATGCTTATGAGGTGCTGACCAAGTGTTGTTACTTTGGTACCCATCTGTCATCCAACATGGTTGCCAGCTGTGAACTTAATTTAACATCATTGTACCCTCTTTGAAATGCATACTAAGATCTTCTTCAAGAGAACTGCTGAATAGATTTAAACCAAATTTGGCATAAATGATGATTATGAGAAGATAGTCAAGTATTGTTACTTCGATGCTGATCCATCATTCAACTTAGCCACCAGTAATGAATTGGACCCTTAGGGGAAATGCATACAAAGATCGACGAGAAAACCACTGAATGGATTTAAATCTAAACGTTGCATATTAATGAAACTGGTGATATTCTGACCCAGTTTGTAAATTTGGTGCCAATCCATCTCCCAACATTGCCACCAGTGGCAAAACTTAGTTTAACATTGGACCCAATGGGAAATGAATACAAAGATCTTCTCATCTGAAACTACTGAGCCAATCAGAATCAAATGTAACTTAATCACAATAGTCCTAAGGTGGTCCTCTTCAATTTTTTTTTATTTTAATGTTCATATGTCATCCAAGATAGCTACAAGTGGGGAACATAGTTTGATAGTTTTAACAAAGGATATGAGAAATGAAATTAAAAGATCTTCTCCCCTGAAACTACTTAGCCAATTTCGAAGCAAATTTGGTCACAATAGTCCTTGGCTGGTCCACTTAAAAGTTTGTGAATACTATGTTCCTACCTCATCCAAGATGGCTGCCAGTGGGGAACATAGTTGAAAGTAGGATTATATGGGAAATGCATAAAAAGATCTTCTCTGAAACTGCTTGAACAATTTCAGTAAAATTTTGATATGATAGTCCTTGGATGACCCTCTTCAATGTTTGTGATTTTCATGTTAGATAGCTGTCAACGGGACAGTGGATTAACATAGGCCCCTGTGGAAACTGCATTCAAAAATCTTTCATGAAACTGCTTGAACAATTTTAATTGGATTTTATAAAATGTTTTTATGTTCAGACATTACCAAAGATGGGCTGTCAGCGGGCAATATATAGTGCTGCATAGGACCCAGGTGAGCGATACAGGCTCTTGAGAGCCTTCTGTTATATGAAGAATTAACAACAAATTTTATTTCCTGGATATTCCTATGTTCAATTGTAAAATATTTGTCCAGGAGTGTTTCAGACTCTCCAAATATCAGAGGAGGTACAATTTAAATTTAATTGATTTATTTAATATCTGAGTTGGATGAGGGGATATATTATTTTACACATACTTTCGTCAATCTTAAGGTCCAAGTATCTTTCAAAGCACAAGTCAAAGCTACATGAGCTTTTGTCCATTTATTCACCTTTTATAGTACTTGATGTTGGTATAAAAAATAGGTTTCCTTAACCTATTATTCATACATGAGTGACTCAGGTTAAAATTCAGATCTGAGATACTAGTTCAGGTAAAGAAATATTATTTTGTTAATGGATGCACTTTGGATAATCACAAGGTTTCTGATAAAAGATAGTCACTTTGACCTATATTTTATGCATGAGTTACTTTGGTAAAAGTTTGCTTTAAAGTTCATGTTTGAAGTACTGTACAAAAATAGGTATAGAATTATATTTTGTTTTCATTTGTGCCTTTGATAGACATGAGGTTGCTTATAAAAATAACGTCATCTTGACCATCACCCAAGGATGAGTGATTTGGGTTTAAGCTTATGACTTGTTTGCATAACACCAATGATGTATTTTCATACAACTGCAAAAAAATTCATGAGATAATTGGAGCTGTCGTCTGTAGACACTTTTGTTTTTGGTCAATAACTGAAGTTCTAGTTGATCAATCCATATGAAATTTAAAACAATGTTCCTTGGCACAAAAGAAAAACTTGGCTTAGTTTTGGTCATTGTGGCCCCACCCATTTTTAAATAGGGCCAAAAAGAGTTAAATTTGATGCTTTCACATATTTGGTTGTAGAATCTTTATTATTTATCGGATTCTAATGGGGTTTCTTTCGGTGTTCTCCTGAGGTAGTTATCAATCAGTATTTTGCAACAGATTTCATGTCACCTGTACTGTTCATGAGATAAAATGGGCTCAGAAGGGGCCAATCACAAAAATTTAATTTTTTTTAAATTTTTAGTCTGATTTTGATGCAGTCCCTTTCAAAAATATAAGGCTTCTGGCACACAGTTGTGGACAGTTTGCAGGAAATTTGTGGCAAATTTGCAGCAAATTTGCCAGAAGTGCATTTTCGCATGCAAATTAGTTTCTGGCACACTTGTGGTACAGTTCTGGCACATTTGCAGTGCAGTTCCAGCACTCTTGCAGTACAGTTCCGGCACAATTGCGGTACAGTTCCTGCTCACTTGCGGTATAGTTCTGGTGCACTTGCGGTATAGTTCTGGCACACTTGTAGTGTAGTTCTGGCACACTTGTGGTATACTTCTGGCGCAGTTTTTGCACACTTGTGTCTCAGTTCTGGTACACTTGTGTCACAATACTGGCAGTTGAGGGAAATTTCTTGTTTGTATCATATATTATTGCAGAGAAAACCTTGACTAAATAATAAGAAAGTACTATTATCCTGGATGGAAGGGGGAGGGCAAATTTTCATGGACTTGGTGATAAATTAAAATCTAACCAAATACCAATTTTCAGATATTAACTTGCAATGAAAATGCTGTCAAATCATGAGAATATAATTTGATATCCACCGATGAAGATACTTTCAAAGTTATTACTCCATACACAAACAAAAAATCCTAAACAAAGAAGTTTCAGACAGATGGATGGACAGACAGGCATAGGTAAAACTGTGTATCCTCTCTGATTCTTATGTAATCTTATAATTGAAATATGACTTTTCAATGAAACATACCAAGAAAGTATGTTTTTTTAGAAGAATTTTGAAGTTTCAGAAAAATTAACCAGAAATGAAATAAAATATTCTTTTTTAAATCCAGTTACTGAAAATTACATTTTTCTTTGAAATGTATTAAAAGTGTATGGTAGAATTAAGAAAAAAAAACTGGTCTTTGTAAGTTTTAAGGAAACTGATGAAAATTTGAATCACATATTTTCGCAATCCAATTACATGTATAATGAAATAACTGTTTTTACTGACATGTTTTCAAAAAAGTATGATTGCTAGTCAATATTCCAATAGATAATTAAGTCTCAGGAAATTTACTAATTTACTGGTATCAAAAAATTGCTAAAATATTTAATGACTGTATGCAAAAATGTAAAAAAATCTTTGACATTTTCAGGAAAACAATTCCAAAGATGGAACTGGAATAGAAATTCCTAAAACTTTTTGAACATTTGTACACTAAAAGCAATGATTCTTTATCAAAATTAGACTAATCTATCCAAAAATGTAGGAGAATATTTTAGTCACAAATAAAATGCTGCGGACAGACAGACAGAGACAACAACATTATCCCCAATCATACATTCAAAAATTGCAGGGATAACAATTATCTAGCTGAACTAGCATTAACCAAAGATTTGTGTAAAGTGCACTAGCTATATATATTTAACTGTAAAGCAGGGTCTTATAATTTTATCTTGTAAATACTTTATATTGTTTGCAGCAAATGAATGAAGCTCAATTTGATTGATATCTTGCATAGTAATACATGTATATCTGATCTGTGCATTATTTTTTATACGACTGCAAAAATTTTGCGGTCATATTATGGTATGGCGCAGTCGTCAGCGTCGGCGTCTGTGGCCAGCATAACTTTGTTTCTAGTGGACGGATCATCTTCAAATTTCAGTATGTGGTTTCTGGGCATAATGGCTATCCCGGGTTTTAATTTCGGGTTTATGGCCCCACCCATTTCAGAAAAAGGGGCCAAAAAGGGGTAAAATTGGGTATTTTTGTGTCTGTGGACAGCATAACTTTGGTTCCAGTGAACAGATCATTTTCAAATTTTAGTATGATGTTTCTTGGCACATGCTTTAGCCCAGGCTATAATTTTATGTTCCTGGCCCCGCCCGTTTTAGAAAAAGGGACCAAAAGGGGTTAAATTGGTTGTTTTCACATATTTGACTGTAGAATCTTTATTATTTATCAGATTTTGATGGGGTTTCTTTCAGTAAACTCCTTAGAAAATTTCCAGTCTGTAGTATGCCTACAGATTTCACGTGGCGTGTACCGTTTACGAGATAAATGGGGCCCAAAAGGGGCGAATTTCAAAAATTTCATTTTTTTTATACGACCACAAAAAAATTTTTGAGGTCGTATATTGTCATGATAATGGCGGCGGCAACGTTGTCGTCGTCGTTGGCGGCGGCATTTCGGCGTCTGTAGACTCTTCGTTTCCGTGCAATAACTTCAGTTCTAGTTGATCAATCCTTATGAAATTTTAACATAATGTTGCTTGTCACAAAAGGAAGGTTGGGATTGGTTTTGGGTATTGTGGCCCCGCCCGTTTTTTTAAAAAGGGCCAAATTATGTGTTTTCATATATTGGGCTGTAGAATATTTATTATTTATCGGATTTTGATGGGGTTTCTTTCAGTGTGATCCTTAGGAAATTTGGAATCGGATGTATGTCAACGGATTTCATGTCACATGTACCGTTAATGAGATAAATGGGTCCCAAATGGGGGAAATCTCAAAAATCTATTTTTTTCATTTTTTGTCCGATTTTGATGCAGTTTTTTCATTAGATTCCTTATGAAAAATTAATATGGCGCTCAACTTTTATATTTTTGGTAACTTGTTTCCTTTCCGAGCTATGAGCGGCCGAATGGGGCCAAAATTGCAAATTTGCTGATTACCTGAAATTTTTATTTTTCATCGGATTTCGATGGGATTTTTTTCTTTGAATTCCTCTTGATATAAGCTTTCAGGAGTATGTCAACGGATTTTGCGTAGCTCTTACCGTTTTCGAGCTACAAGGGGTCTAAGGGGCCAAAATTGCAAATTTTTGAAATATGTGAAATCTTTATTTTCCATCGGATTTCGATGGGATTTTTTCTTTGAATTCCTCTTGATATAAGCTTTCAGTAGTTTTTAAACAGATTTTGCGTAGCTCTTACCGTTTCAGAGCTACTATGGGTCAAAGGGGCCAAAATTGCAAATTTTCGAAATATGTGAAATCTTTATTTTACATCGGATTTTGATGGGATTTTTATCTTTGAATTCCTCTTGATATAAGCTTTTAGTAGTATTTCAATGGATTTGGTGTAGCTCTTGCTGTTCCTGAGCTATGAGGGGCCGAAGGGGGCCAAAATCGTAAATTTACAGATAACCTAAAATTTTTATTTTTCATCGCATTTCGATGGGATTTTTTTTTTTTTGATTCCTCTTGATATAAGCTTTCAGCAGTGTGTCAATGGATTGGGCGTAGCTCTTACCGTTTCTGAGCTATAAGGGGTCAAAGAGGAATCATAAGGAGTCATAAAGGCTAATTTTTATTTTCCCTAGTTTGTGTCCAGCTAATTACTGGGTCAATCTCCTTATTGCATCCATCTTATTATTGTGTCAAGCTCTTTCCTATGTCCATACTTACTTTGAATTACACTTTTTCCAATTTCAGTGGACGACATGTTGCAGTCGTATCATGCTGCGCTCGGCGTAGCCCTTTATTATGTCTTGGAATATGCAGTCTTGTATTTTGTGTACCAGTATTGCATAAATAAGATTCATATTTACCAGAAACATTAATTACAAAAGTCCTTTTCATATTTCACTACACAAGAAAACCTGTCTTCTTTAAAACACAACTGAACTTTGTTTACCTGTAACTAAATTTGATTGGTTGTTTATCTACTTGTTTTGATTTCATAAGTGTGTTTCTGGTGCACTTCTGGCACACTCTATTCATTGTCTCTCATCTAATACAATAGAACTTTACGGCACACTTCTGGCATACCATAGTTTACAATAAATCAAACAGATATTTATGATACACTTCTGGCACACTCTTCTATGTGCCAGAAGTGCGCCAGAACTTTCCGGTTAAATTGGTTTTGAGTGCCGCAAGTGTGCCAGAACAGCGCCACTAGTGGTGCTGTTCTGCAAATTTCTGGCACAGTCTTCTGGCACACTGATATTTGTAAGGTTTTTTTTCAGTTTATTCCTTAAGAAAAATTAATATGGTGCTTAACTATTTGATTTTTTATAACTTGTTTCCTTTTGGTGCTATGAGGGGCAAAACGGGGCCAAAAATGCAAATGCAAATTACATAAAAAAAAATTTCTTTACCTTCCTCTTGTCTTAAGCTTTCAGAATTATATCAACAAATTTTCTGTATCCCTTACCGTTTTTGAGCCGTAAGGGTTCAAAGCGGTCAAAATTGCAATTTTCACAAATATGTAAAATCTTTGGATAGAAATTTTTTCTTTGGATTAGTTGTAAGCTTTCAGTAGTATGGCAACGGATTTTTCGTAGCTCTTAAGGTTTCGTAGCTTAAGGGGTCAAAGGGCTAATTTCTATGTTCCCTAGTTTTTATCCAGCTAATTACTGTATCAATCTCCTTATTGTGTCCATCTAGTTACTGTGTCAAGCTCTTTACTGTCCACATTCACTTTATTTTACACTTGTTCAATTTCAGTGGTTGACGTACTGCCGTTGTATCATGCTGCACTCCACATAGCCCTTTATTTGAGAATGCTTCTCTGTCTTTACAGCTGCTGAAAGTTCTGTTGTCTGCAGTTGACTTGGAGGGGATTAGCTGATATTTCTGACTGCTTTTCTTCTTTTCCAATAAAGTTTATGTTGCTTCAAGTTTTATTGTAATGATGTTTTGTCAAAGGTCAAGGTTTTCTTTCTGCATGATTGATTTTACACCAATCAGGATAGAGGTTGCAGTTTATATTTGATAAAAAAATGGTATGCAGAAACGCAAATGTTATTTCAGAATATGAAATTGTAGTTGATTGCATATAAAAGATTAAATATTTATAATTTCAGTTTATTAATAGGAGGTGGTGCTGGTACTATTGTATGGTTGGTTCTGTATGGAAAGTTTTCAGATCATAAAGACTTCCTGTCAGTCTATCTCCCTTCCATCATATTCAGCTTGATTAACATCATCATTCCAATGATTGTTACCATGGTAAGTTCATGTATCTTAAGGTAGATAGACACTTGTATTCAAATCCATGAGATTTTCTTGCAAGTCAGCTCAATTGAAGAACTAATCCTACCAACCTGAAATATGTAATGAGAAGTATGGGTCACCATGCTTGTTTCCTCTAGAATTGCGGTCAAAATTTGCTCATTTTTAGTAATTTTTCCACCGAAATTTACATAGAATGCACAGAGAAAATATAAGAAGGCAATTTTCAGCTTAATAGAAATGAACCTGAAGTCCATGAGAATTTTATAAATTTTTGTAAATAGATAGTTTATGATATGATCTATTGATTACAATGAAAAAATGGATATGTCACCGTGCTTTTAACAGAGTTATTTTACAAGTGTTTGGGTTAAATGTTATTTACGAGAAAGGGGAAGTAATTTGCGGCAAAATGGACAAATTATGACGTTTCGCATCTATCAGTCAATTATTACGTCACAAAGGGAAAGCTGTCAACTTACTGTTCCGACCCGAAAATCAAATCTAACCCATATCTGACTCTTTATTTTAAAAGTTTGAGATGAAATGCATAGGTGTTCTGAATAGTATAGGCTGAAATTTATACTCTATTTTGATCACTGCAATTAAACACTTCTTGTAAAAAATCCTGTGGTTTAATTTTCACCAAAAGCTGAGAATAGAAAGAAAACTAGTATATGTAAGATGTATCAAAATTTTAGAAAATCCTACTGTCCCATTTTTTCTTAATTAAGAATAAAGTGGGTAAAAATCAATAAAATTGCTGAATCTGTGCTATAAATTACCTCCCCTGGAAGAAATCCGGCTTTTACATATTTTCAGTTTGGAAAGCATTGCAAAAATGTAGAGTAAAATGCACTCATTATAAATAACTGGATGTTGAGTATTTGTTTTCATGATAAAATGAATATTTATTTGCTGTATGGAAATTTTTTTAAATTTTGATAAGTAATAAGAAAGTGAAAAACATAGTTATCTCCTCCTACCCCAGGTCTACCCCCTTAATACATACTAGAATGCTGGTAGGCTCTTCTGTTACTTTTCCTACACCTACACACTTGCTTTTTAGGACTCTTATCCAATTTTCTGTTTCTTCCAATTTTTTTTACCTTTAACCATTGTGGGTGTTTAAGTTGGATGTCCATTGTGAATGGAGAGCATGATTCTTCTACAAAATTGAATGTCTTCATCTTGATTTTTAACATAGGATTTCTAACACTCTGACCAGCTGCCTAACCTAGTGAGCTTAAATATCGATATATTAGCTAGTATCAATTTACTGGCTATTTAAATATACAGATGAAGTCCTTTTTCACATTTTGTAGATTTATTTGCCACAGAATTCATTTCCACTTTTTCTCTGACAAAGGCATATAAGTCTGTTATGAAAAGATCAGTAGTCATTATTAAAGTAAGGAAAGGTATTTGCACAACATTTGAAGAAATGTGTTTATAAAATAGACTCCCTCTTTCGTTGGAGGTATATAGTGTTCATGATGTCTGTCCCTCCTTCTCTCTTTCTGTACCAGAAAGCTGGTATCCACTTCTCCTTAACCACTGACTGGAATTTCTTTAAACTTATGTAGGAGCTTAATTACATTTTGTAGATGTGCACTTTGTACACAAAAATGTATTTTGTTTTCAAATAATTCCTTTTTTAAAGATTTTTTGACATATTTTAGACTTTGTCATTGTAGCTCAATGCAAACCATTTTATGACCTCCTGGTATCCACTTCTCCTAACTAAACCTCTGATGAGAATTTCATGAAACTTATGCTGGAGCTTAATTACATATTGCAGCTGAATGCCAAAAAAGCTGGTATCCAGCCGGTCTGATTTTACGTGTAACATATGGGAATCACCATACAATGTATATCTAACGTAGCGAGCTGCATGTATTATATGGGGTCATATGTAGGCCATCATCAGAAAGGGCCATCCTTGCTCTTTTATTTGATACCAGTATTATTGCCCACGGGTATTTGAGTCAATAGGAATGACGTCATAAAGAAGGGCACCTTTCACTCGTTGTGAAACTTGAAATTCTGATTTTTAGCCAAACTTTTACTGGCAAAGGCAAATTCCAATGCATTTATGCGAAAATTGGCTTATTGTTGCCCTCTAATCTGATTATATTTTGAAAGAGGAGTATTTAGGCTATTTAAATCTGCATACGCGAAAATGGTAAATGCAATATTATTGAACTTATAGTAACTCAATGTTGAATACTATATAGGGCTTTATATTCATGGTACGAAATTTTCACGGTTTTCAGAGTAGGATTTATTTGCGGGGTTTTATATTCGCGGATTTCTAGTTAAAGTCATAATGTTCGTTTATATTCAAGTTTACAGTGAAATATTCGCTGGTATAATTTTTCGCACTTGTCGTCTAAAACGCAAATAGCTCGAAAATTAATACCCCACAAAATATAACAACCATACAGTAAAAAGTACCAGAAAAAAAGGGGAGACAAATTTGATAATACGGTGCAATGGGCATCAAAGACACCACAGGTACCGAAACTCGAAATAAAAAGGTGCTACTTTGAAAGACACCTTTCCATATGATACAGATATAAAAAAAATATTGGAACTTGCATTGGTTCTATAGTTCTCCTGAGAGAAGCTGAGCTTTCAGGTCAGTTTTCTAAATTTTGCTACAAAATGGCATGGTTTTTCATACAAAATTCATTACTTCACAAAACAGAGACTACTAGACAAAATATATTTCTCTCAGAGATTTTACTTTAACTCTACATAGGTACATATATTGTTATCAAATTGACAAAAAATCAGAAAGGTCTGACTCTTAAGTTTAGAGAAATGCAATTTTAAAGTTTGTTGCCGCATTTTTCCACTAAAAATTTTACTGACATTTTCACTACACGGAAATTTCCTGTTTCAGTTGAATGTGTCCTGCTCCAATTTAAATGGACCTACAGTCTTATTATTACATTGGTTAAAGAGTTAAGGTAAATGCAAAGTATTTTTGGCAGAAATTCTTTTTTTTTTCGTAAGTCCAAAAGGTCAGGGAACATGTATATGTTAAAAGAAATCTCCATAGACTTATAATGGGGAACTTCACAAATGACATTGAGGGTCCCAGTCACGAGGTATTTTTGTGCTATTTGTCTCTGGGCACCCCAATCATGTACAGTTGAAAAAGAAAATACCCTAATTATGTACAAGGAATTTCTCAAGTTCATGATTAAGGTTTTTAAAATCGGGACCAGCTTGTCACAAAATAAGGGTAAAATATGCATTTATGAGGGTCTCACCCGGCTAGACTAAACAAGGTAGGGGCGATTTCTAGGCTGTTTTGTAATAAGAGTACTCATGTGACTAGATTGACGACGGAAAAAGAATTCTAGGTATTTATTTTAAAAATCACGTGAGACCCCTATCCACTACTCCTCCTAAACCACTAATCGTAATTTCATGAAACTCATACAGGAGCTTAATTATGTATTGTGTATGTGACCTATGTATTTTGCTTTGCAATAATTCCTTTTTCCCATATTTTTTAAAGAAAATTTACAAAGAGGTTGGGGCAGCAGGTATCTGTGGTCAACTACACCACAGTAACTCTAGTTTTATCTTATCTTGATCTTTGCTGGTAGGTTAGCACCATTTTTGTCTTGCCCGCGACGAAAGTCGCGAAAGCGAGACATAGGCGTGCAAAGTATGACGGCGACGGCGGCGTAAACTCAAGTTTTAATACAGAAGCCATTGATGTAGGAACTTTATATTTGGTCCATATGTAGCTTACGGCGAACCCTATCTGTCGGACCCAAAATCATGTGACCTTGACCTATATTTCGCGGTCCAGTGACCAGGTTAAGTTTTTTTGCTTAAGTCCATTTCTCAATAACTAGAAGCTAGAAGTCAATGATATTTGGTATATAGCTTGGTCTTGGTTAGTACATGTCCGTCTGCCATATGGCTTTTGACCTTGACCTCAATTTCACGGTCCAGTGACCAGGTTAAGTTT
>MJUU01061832.1:22815-37830 GCA_002080025.1 Modiolus philippinarum | reverse complement strand
GGGGCCAAAATTGCAAATTTGCTGATTACCTGAAATTTTTATTTTTCATCGGATTTCAATGGGATTTTTTCTTTGAATTCCTCTTGATATAAGCTTTCAGTAGTATGTCAACAGATTTTGCATTGCTCTTACAGTTTCCGAGCTACAAGGGGTCAAAGGGGCCAAAATTGCAAATTTTTGAAATATGTGAAATCTTTATTTTCCATCAGATTTCGATGGAATTTTTTTCTTTGAATTCCTCTTGATATAAGCTTTCAATAGTTTGTCAACGGATTTTGCATTGCTCTTACCGTTTTCGAGCTACAAGGGGTCAAAGGGGCCAAAATTGCAAATTTTCGAAATATGTGAAATCTTGATTTTTCATCGGATTTCAATAGGATGTTTTTTCTTTGGATTCCTCTTAATGTAAGCTTTCAGCAGTATGGCAGCAGATTTTGCATTGCTCTTACCGTTTTCGAGCTACAAGGGGTCAAAGGGACCAAAATTGCAACTGATTCAAGCTCTTTATTGTGTCCATTTAATTACTGTATCAAGCTCTTTACTGTGTCCTCATTCATTTGAATTGCACTCATGTTCAAATTTCAGTATTCGACATGCTGCGGTCGTATCATGCTGCGCTCGGCGTAGCCCTTTATTGGATTTAGGGATCAAATCTTTATGCAAAATTGTTGCATATAGTCTACAGATTTGCAATAGCTTTTGGAATTTTGGTTCCGGTTCCAACTCTGGTAAATTTCCTGAAAATGTCAAAGACATATATTTTTTTTTTAAATTCTGGCATATTATCTTATATTCTGACAATTGTTTAATAAAAAACAAAATTCTGATAACTTAGGATTCTGAAAGGCGGTTCCAATTTTGGTAAATTTCCTAAAAGTCTCAAAAACCACTTATTTTTTGGAGTTCTACCTAGCAACTGTATTTAAAATGTTTGCATAGTTTAGCATGAACATTTTCATCAATTGGATTTCAAAAATATTTGATTCCAATTTTGGTAAATTTCCTGAAAGTCTCAAAGACCACATATTTTTTGGAATTCTACCTAACAACCATACTAAAAATGTTTGTGTAGTTTAGGACGAACATTTTCATCAATTGGATTTCAAAAATATTTGATTCCAATTTTGGTAAATTTCCTGAAAGTCTCAAAACCCACTTATTTTTTGGAATTCTACCTAGCAACCATACTTAAAATGTTTGTGTAGTTTAGGACGAACATTTTCATAAATTGGATTTCAAAAATATTTGATTCCAATTTTGGTAAATTTCCTGAAAGTCTCAAAGACCACTTATTTTTTGGAATTCTACCTAGCAACCATACTTAAATTGTTTATTTAGTTTGGAAAAACATTTTCATCAACTGGATTTCAAAAATATTGATTCCAATCTTGGTAAATTTCCTGAAAGTCTCAAAGACCACTTATTTTTTGGAATTCTACTAAGAAACCATATATCCTAAAATTCTTTTAGTAACAATAATGACTATCAATAGGTAGATTAAAAAAATATGCCAAGGGTGTATAAGAACTGTTTTCTGTGTCAAACAGGGAGTGCGGGATAGCTGTCATTTCCGACAACATCTAGTTTTCATTTTTGATTAAAATCTAAGTTGCTGAACTTTCAGAAATAGGCTACTTTGATGGAAGGTTTAACATTGAAAATGTATGAAAATTATAAGTACATTTCAAATATTCAGGGTCAACCCATGTGTAAGATATACTGTCCATGTAAAAGAAAACCCGGTTTGCTGTCACACTGACACTATTTTGATAAATTACTTATTTTGAATTTAAACAGAATATTTTGAGCAACGGTCTCACTTGGCGTCCATTGTCTGTCACAATGAGTCTATAGTTTAGTGCTTTGGTTTATTAGTTTGGGACTTTGTTGCCTTTTTCCCATCTGAAACACTCAGCAGAATTGCCCCTGCTACCCACATCTTTCTTTTTCAAATTTTGAAATAAGTTTGTTGAATAAAATCCATAAGGATTGAAAACTTAATTAATGTTTGTTGACAATCCTGCACCCATGACCAATGAAGACTAGATGTAGCGTTGCTCGACAATTAGCAAAGAATTCCGCTCAAACCGGTGCTAGGGGCCGTCATGACCTTTACTATGAGGTATCAGCAAAGCTCATTGTTGAAGGCCTCGTGGTGACTTCAAGACGAAGAACAACAATAAAAGCGTTGTTCCTTTGTTTGTTTTGTACCATGTATTTGTAGAGACTTTTGTCTCGTGTGCATTTACTCCATATCATTTCATTCAACATTTACAAAGATACAAAGTACAATATAATATTTATGATATAAAATAAAATCAGGCGCGGATCCAGACAGTTTGAAAGGGGGGTTCCAATAAGAGTTGTAAAGAAATTTCGCTGAGCGGAGCGAGGTGCGAAAATTTTTAGGGTATTTTCTTACTAAAACAACAGGATAATCATTAAAAAATACATAATTGTCCAGAAAAAAGGGGGTTCCAACCCCCCGGAACCACCCCCTTGGACCCGCCAATGAAAATATACGAAATTATATGACTGTATACAGGGTATGTAAAGCTAATATTTGTATATTGTTTATGGTGAAACATACAATCATTTGTCTTTAAACATCAATCTGGTATGATGAAATCAACGAAAGACAAGCCATGTTTAAAAACACTTAATAATTTGACAAAAACAATTTATACCATATATTACGGGTTGTCATACCATTTTGTTGCAATACATTTCAGGTTTTTCTAATGAGTTGATAAAAAGGTTCGCGATTGATCTTATGCTATGCAATATTCGCTAAACCGATTCATTTCAAATCGATATTTTTTATAACTATTCCAGACCATACGCGTATTTGGACCGCACGCGTACAGTCCAGAGCGTATGCGTATACTCATATAGTCCAGCCGTACTCGTATGGTCGGACTGTATGAGTGTACGTGTACGGTCTGCTACGTGCTGGACCATACGTGTATATTTAGACCGTATGAGTACAAAGAAAAAGACAGACACTACATTTGTTATTCAAACAGAATTAAGTTACAGTCAAAACTGATAGCACTTTCTAATACAGAAACTGTATAAATTATTACATCTTCGCTAGCCAAGGGTTACGATCCGCTCCTCTCCTCTTCACATGAAGAGGAGAGGAGCGGATCATAACCCTTGGCTAGCGAAGATGAAATTATTATGTCTTGATAAAAATAATAAATTAAGTATATAACAGAAATGAAATTAAAGAAGAAGTGAAATAATATCAAAGTTGATACATATCAACTTCATTTTTACATTGAGAAGTTTTGTTCTTTGATAGGGGGTATTCCTTTTTGGAACACCATGTAATTTCCACTGTTATATTTATTCAGTCGTCCCTCTACGAGATTTTGGGATTTGCACCCTTTTTGGGGTAATTGGAAAAAAAATGTTGTTTCTTGTGGTATTCAATGATTTTTTTCTCAGGATTTTCAGATGAGAAAATCATATAACATTCCATTTATTTTTTTTAGAAACACTATTTTTTTTATTAACGTTCAAGTAATAAGCCAATTTTATAAAGGCATCTCCAAAATATAATTACAGTAAAGCAAGGAGTTATATATAACTCCTTGATTAAAGTAAATTCTTATTTTTCTTTTATATTTTCTTTAAAATAACGATTTTTTAGAAAATCTTACTTAATTTATTTTTCTAAACATACGAGCTTAATTCATTATATAATATTGTATACGGTTTATTTATTTATAGATATATATCATCCAAGATCACACAAGACTGAATTAGCCAGACCGTGACCATATGGGTATTTCGAAAAAATACTTGTATGGTCCGGACAGTACGCCTACGGTCCAAATACACGTATGGTCTGGAACATAACCACCTCGATATGTGTACTACATATATTTGAGCTATAATTTTTACCATAAATATATAACAATCTGTAAAAATTGCTAATGGGTGAAACACAGAATCGTTAAATAAATAATTTATAATATGAGTTTGAAATCTGAGCTTGACATCAAGGGAAATAATTATAAATTTTTCCTACTCTGCCACAGATGAAAAAAAAATTGGAGAATTCACTCTCAATCCAAATTCTGCTTGGCTAAATGATTTTCCGAAACTTTCAGTTGACGGAACTAAAAGGGGGGTGGAACCTGCCCCTTTTTTTGACAATCATGTATTTTTTAATGAATATCCTGATATTTTACTAAGGAACCCCCAAAAAATTTTAGCTGAACTTCCTTTTATTAGCTCACCTGGCTAGAGCCAGGGTGAGCTTTTGCCATCACTTTTCGTCCGTCGTCCGTCCGTCCGTCGTCCGTCCGGCGTAAACTTTTCATTCAAAGATCTTCTTCTCTGAAACTTACAGGGCCAATTGAAACCAAACTTGGCCACAATAGTCCTTAGATGGTCCCCTGCAAAAAAGTTGTTTTTCAGATCCGCGCTATATCCAAGATGGCCCCCAGCGGGGATCATAGTTTTAACATTGGACCCTATGGGAAAATAATTTCAAAGATCTTCTCCTCAGAAACTACGGAGCCAATTAAAGCCAAACTTGGCAACAATAGTCCTTAGATGGTTTCTTCAAAAAAGTTGTTTTTCAGATCCGCGCTATATCCAAGATGGCCGCCAGCGGGAATCATAGTTTTAACATTGGACCCTATGGGAAAATACTTTCAAAGATCTTCTCCTCTGAAACTACTGGGCCAATTGAAACCAAACTTGGCCACAACAGTCCTTAGATGGTCCCCTGCAAAAAAGTTGTTTTTCAGATCCAGGCCATGTCCAAGATGGCCGCCAGCGGGGATCATAGTTTTAACATTGGACCCTATGGGAAAATACTTTCAAAGATCTTCTCCTCAGAAACTACTGGGCCAATTGAAACCAAACTTGGCCAAAATAGTCCTTAGATGGTCCCCTGCAAAAAAATTGTTTTTCAGATCTGCGCCATATCCAAGATGGCCGCCAGCGGGGATCATAGTTTTAACATTGGAGCCTATGGGAAAACACATTCAAAGATCTCTCCTCTAAAACTACTGGGCAAATTGGAACCAAACTTGGCAAAAATAGTCTTTAGGTGGCCCATTGCAAAAAGGTCATTTTTCAGGTCTGTGCTTTATCCAAGATGTCCGCCAGCAGGGAATATAGTTTTAACATTGCACCCTTTTGGAAAACACATTCAAAGATCTTCTCTGAAACTTTTCAGCCAATTGGAACCAAACTTGGCCACAACAGTCTTTAGGTTGCCGCACAGCAAAAGAGTTGTTTTTCAGGTCTTTGCTTTATGCAAGATGGCTGCCAGCAGGGAACAGATTTAACATTTGACCCTTTGGGAAAACATTAAAATATCTTCTCCTGCAATTACTTGGCCAATAATGAAAACATACTTGGTCACAACAGACCATAGTTGTTCCCGTTTGAAAAATTTGCCTGGCTTGTCTACATCGCATTCAAGATGGCCCCAGTGGGGAACATAGTTTGATCTTGAGACCCAACAGAAGCCTATCGGAAAGCTTTAAAGATGTTCTCCTCAGAAAATATTTAGTTAATTGGAACCAAAATTAGACTCAACGGTACCCTTCAAGAAAGGTGACAGCAGAACTGCGACCCCATCCAAAATATCTGCCAGTCTGGAATATAGTTTAACTTAAGATAATATAACATCAATGTCTATTAACAAATTTGAAAATAATGCCCTTAAAAGATTGGGATTATTTTTACTGCATATGTCAGCGGTGGCCCAGGTGAGCGATACAGGCTCTTGAGAGCCTCTTGTTTCTAATTGGACCAGTGGCGGATCCAGACTTTTTGCTATGAGGGGGCCCAACCCATATATTTTTCATAAGAGGGGGCCCGGAACTCAATTTTCCAAAAAATCTTAGGAATTTTAAATATTTTCCAACCTAAGGCGGGGGCCGGGCCACCCTGCCCCCCTAAATCCGCCACTGTGGACCCCTTTCAAATTGCCTGGATCTGCACCTGTACAATATCAGAAAGAATATTATAAAGGTAAGAATCATCATCCGATCATAAACTCACCGGTTTACTTAAGATCGATAGTGACCCCATTTAAATAGATTAATTTTTTCAGATCATCAATTTTTTTTCTGGTATAAACCCCCTATTAAGCTTGGTAACGTTTAGGTACAGGTAAATGTTAAACCGTAACTAAACATTACCCTGAACCGGGATAAAACTTTCAGTTGAAATAAGAATTTTTATTACATTTTTCTCAACCAGGCTAAACATTATCCAACTGGACTAAACCAATTATACGAGAACTCTTCTTACCTAAACTGTTCGCCGAGAACTCAGCTTAATAGGGGTGTAAACCCGGTGTCATTTACCTAATATAAATGGCATTTTTATTTCTCGTACACACAGTGCCCCCTTTACAACCCTCAGGCTTTTCTCGGAAAACGCCACCTAGCGTTAATTCGATTATTAGCTGTTCGTTGAAAATGCGATGTCTGTTGGTTTTACATTCTAGTCTGTTGATTTAACTATTGGCTGTTGATTTAACAATTAGTTTTTACAACCATACGTCCTGTTTGTTTTGTATTTCAACTTGTATCTGAAATTACTTGTTTGTTGCGTTTTGCCATATTTTTTACCCTTTGAAGTCTGTCAGTTCTGCATTCTAGTCTATTTCACATTCTAGGCTATTAGTTTTTCATTTGATGTTGTAAGTCTTTACAACCATACCTGTTTGTTTTGTTTTTTAGCATGTTTTCGAAATTACTTGTTTGTTTCGTTTTTACATATTTTTTACCCTTTCCATCGCCCATAACTTACCATGATAAATCACTGTGATAGACAATTATCACTCAAATTTTTTAATGAATATATCTTTTTTTCCCGATTGATCAATCCAAATAATTTCTTTTGCATATCAAGTGGTAAACTGTATCACTTTAAATGCAGAAGAAAGCATGTTGATAGATTAAACAGGAAATAAAATATACATATTTCACTAGGCAGAGTGATATGTCTATCACAGTGATTTATCATGGTAAGTCTCTGGCTGTACTGTACTGTTGTAGTATACCACCTGAAGATGTGCATGAAGTAATATGGTCGCTGCCAAATTGGAATTTGAGATAATTTTCCTTTGAATATTTTCTGGAAAAAAGGGGGGGAAGGAACCTTGTTTGCACATGTCTCTGAAAGGGCTGCTTTTATTTTGATGAAATGTTACACAGTTGAGGTATACCACCTGAAGATTGTCATGAAGTTATATGGTTGCTGCTCAAATCTTGAAGGGGATAATTCAACTATATTTTCTGGAAAAAAACTGATGTTCATTATGTGTCCATACTTTAAATTGTGTTCATATTTGTACCCTGTCCATACCAATACACTTAAATTTGCACTTTTCATATTAATTTGGGGTTCAGTGAGCAGGGGGTTGAACTGGTTGCCATTCACCAACAGCTCTATTTGCTGATTGTTTAGTAGTCTCAAACTGAATTAATTGAATAAGGAACAAATTTGCCTGGGATTAGCTGTCATTTCAGACTGCTTACCTCTCTTGTTGTACATACTACCACTCATTATTTTATTTACATGAACTGCATGATCTGCAACTTTGAACCTATCATTTAGGAAGATCTCCTTTATGAAATTATTGCTTACCCTATGGAGAACATGTTTATGACATTTTTTTCAAAATTGTCGAGCTTTCCTAAATAACAATAATATTTTTGTGGTCCACTGCAGTCTGATTAAAAATTATATTGCCGGCATTACCTAACACAAAATAGCCTTTGTTGAAAAATGGTGGAACACAATTGTTGCGTGCGTTGAATAATCCTATTATTCACCAATGAATAACTCCAGAAAGCAACAACCCTATTTTTCACCGATGAGCTAAGCAGGGACGGGCGAGACATATGTTAGGGTCCACACTTGCTTTGGCAATTGACATGGTTAATAACATCAGTGAAGGTGGTACTCTTAAAAACACAATAACTATGATTGAAGTTGTCCTTGGCCGAGAGATACAACAAAATGAATGACTGTAGTCAAGTTCAAGAAATCGTTTTTCTTTTCCTATGAATTTCCATAAATGCAGGAATACTGTCATATATATTTGGTGAGGGTAAAGAGTTTCCCTTCAGCATATTTTTCAATTGCGCTCAGTATTAAAGTGGTAGATCATTAGATGTTGTATCTTTTTAACTCCCTGAATATCTTAAACAATAGACATGTACAAAGTATACAGAAATGAACCAACAATAGAAGGAACTTAATCGGCGTGACAAAGAACTGAATCATTTTGTTACAATATCAAAGTGTCAGAAAATGTAAACTTATCATGCATATTTTAAATGATATATGGAGAAAACAATCGTAAAACTGTATTAAACCATGTTTCATATACATTTCAAGTTGAATGGTATTGGTAAAAAAATTGTAGCATTGTATCGATAGTTACGGTAAAAAATAGTAGCAGTAACGGAGAAAAATTGTAACACTTAAGGGGAAAAGTCGTAGCATCCATTATTCAAGTGTGTCATTTCTAATCATAATTTCTTATACTGCTATTATTGTTGATAGATGTCCTTGATTTTTAGCGCAAATTAGAATAGTATAAACATGTTATTCCACAGATAAACAAGATTTATAAAAATGTGCGTTCAATCAATAATATCAAAGACTACATAAATTGTAAATATTATAGATTTACCACATAATTTGAATAATTTTTATTGGCGTACAAAGAATCAAGCTTTTTTCCCTTCCAAAATGTAAACATCATCGTATATTTCCCACAAATCTCTCTGCGTACGTTACAAAATCATGACCGGAACGGTAGAAAATATATTTGTCGATTCTCACTTTGGATAGAGTGATATCAAGATCTACATACTCTGAAATTTTGAAGAAAATCCAAATGCCTGTGTATACGAGAAGTTATTGACTGTTTTTCACAAAAAAAACTTGTTTTCAATGCCATATGGTTAATGGGTTATTCCCTTTAAATTCTGTTTTCAAATCTTCTTTGGTTTACTTTTCTCTTTTAAGTTTTAGAGAAATTCCCTGCTATCACTTTATTAAAAAACAATTAATTGTTACATAATCAAGAGCAAAAAAAAGTGTTTTTATACAAATTTTTACAATTTTTTCCCAAAATACTTCCATAAACTATACTTATTTCACATTTTAATCATTTTGGTATATAAATGTACATTGTATCTTTCAGTGACTAAAGCTTGCCTTTCATGTAATTTTTGTCTCGCCCGCGACGAAAGTCGCGAAAGCGAGACATAGGCGTGCAAAGTATGACGGCGACGGCGGCGTAAACTCAAGTTTTAATACAGAAGCCATTGATGTAGGAACTTTATATTTGGTCCATATGTAGCTTACGGCGAACCCTATCTGTCGGACCCAAAATCATGTGACCTTGACCTATATTTCGCGGTCCAGTGACCAGGTTAAGTTTTTTTGCTTAAGTCCATTTCTCAATAACTAGGAGCTAGAAGTCAATGATATTTGGTATATAGCTTGGTCTTGGGTAGTACATGTCCGTCTGCCATATGGCTTTTGACCTTGACCTCAATTTCACGGTCCAGTGACCAGGTTAATTTTTTTTGCTTAAGTCTGTTTCTCAATAACTACAAGCCATAGGTCAATGATATTTGGTATATAGCTTGGTCTTGGTTAGTACATGTCCGTCTGCCATATGGCTATTGACCTTGACCTCTATTTCACAGTCCAGTGACCAGGTTAAGTTTCTTTGCTTAAGTCTGTTTCTCAATAACTACAAGCCATAGGTCAATGATATTTAGTATAAAGCTTGGTCTTGGGACCTTGACCTCAATTTCATGGTCTAGTGAACAAAGTTGAGTGTTTCTGATTAGAATAGTTTCTTAATTACTGTAAGTGGAATGGTAATAATATTTGGCTTGTAGGTTGCTCTTGAGTAGTGCATGACTGTTTTAGCGACAAGCAGGGACGGGCGAGACATCTATTAGGGTCCACTCTTGTCTTTTGCAGATAAGTCTGCACACAGCACCTTGTCTTCTTAGAATGCATTGACTACTGTGTGAACCTGGCTATGCAATGGTGTGCTGCTGCCATAACTGTGTTGTGGTCTGTCTGTCGAAAATTTTACACTCAAACATCTTCTCTGAAACCACTGGGCCAATTGGATCCAAACTTAGTCACAACAGTCCTTAGGTGGTCCCCTTTAAAAAATGTGTCTGGCAAGTCAACATGCCATCCAAGATGGCCTTAAGTAGGGTCTTTGTCGAAAAATGGACCCTATATTTATAGATCTTCTCCTCTGAAACTACTGGGCCAATTGGAACCAAACTTGGTCAAAATGGTCCTTAGGTGGCCCCTTTAAAAAAAAAGTCTGACAAGTTCGTATCATATCCAAGATGGCTGCCAGCGGGGAACACGGTTTTAACTTTGGTTCCAATGGGAAAGCATGCAAAGATCTTCTTCTCTGAAACCACTGTTGAAATTGGAACCAAACTCGGTCACAGCAGTCCTAGGGTGGTCCTGTTAAAAAATTGTGTCCGGCAAGTCTGCACTTCATCAAAGATGGCTGCAAGCGGGGAACTTCGTCGAAAATTAGGCAATATTGAAAAAATCTTCTCCTCTGAAAATACTGGGCCAATAGGAACCAAACTTAGTCACAGTGGTCCTTAGGTGGCCCCATTTAAAATTGTGTTTGGCAAGTCCACATCATATCCAAGATGGCCTTTGGTGGGGAATGTGGTTTTAGCTTTACACCATATAAGGAAACATATTTAAAGATCTTCTATGAAAGTACATGGCCAATTGGAATCATACTTGATCACAATGGTCCTTACTTGGCCCCCTTCATAAAATATGTCTGGCATGTCTGCATAGCATCCAAGATGGCAGTCAGCCGGGACACCCATATTGTTTAACCTTGGACCCCATGGGAATTAAATCATTCAAAGATCTCCACTAAAAATACTAGGCCAATTGGAACCAAAGTGAGGCTCAATGATCCTTAGATGGTCTTCTTCAAGAAAGGTGACAGTTGGCTTATGCCCCATCAAAAACAAGTGCCAATAGGGAACATTGTTATAACCCCCGCAAACAAAGTTTGGGAAGGTATATAGGAATCACCCTGTCTGTCTGTCCGTCTGTCCGTCCAACTGCCCACACTTCTTGTAAGCGCAACTCCTCTTAAACCACTGGAAGGATTTTGATGAAACTTTACACAAAGGAAGGACACTATATGGAGATGTGCATGAAGGAATATAATTACAGTGGAACCTGTCTAATCCGACACCTGAGTATTCCAACATCCTGTCAAATCCGACATAATTTGTGGTCCCAAAGATAGATATTACATGCTTTTTAAACCTGAGTATTCCGACATCCTGTATAATCCGACACATTTTTATGGTCCCAAGGTATGTCGGATTAGACAAGTTCCACTGTATTGTCCAAAACCAGAAAGGGGAGGTAATCTGACTTTGACTTTTCGCAGATTCCCTATTTATGGGTTACTTAGTAAGCGCAACTCCTCTTAAACCACTTAAAGGGTTTTGATGAAACTTTACACAAAGGAAGGACAATATATTGAGATGTGCATGAGGGAATATAATTATTGTCCGAAACCAGAAAGGGGAGATAATTTGACCTCGACTTTGCATGGATTCTCTATGTAGGAGTTACCTTGTAAGCACAACTTCTTTTAAACCCGAGTGACTGAAAGGATTTTGATGAAACTTTACACAAAGGAAGGACACTATATGGAGATGTGCATGAAGGAATATTATTATTGTCGGAAACTAGGAAGGGGAGGTAATTCGACTTTTGACTTTTCATAGATTCCCTATGTATGGGTAACCTAGTAAGTGCAACTCCTCCTAAAGCACTCAAAGTTGTAACACACCTGTATTGTGTCCACACCCACTTAAATTTTTTACTTACCATATCGATTCAGGGTTCAATGAGCGAGGGGGGGTTATATCTGGCTGCCATTCGGCGACAGCTCTTGTTTAATTTTGGATCATATAACATCAAAGTCTATCAACAAACTTGAAAATGAGACCATTAAACATTGGGATTATTTTGACTTATTGTGTCAGCCATGACCCAGGTGAGCGATAAAGGCTCTTGAGAGCCTCTTGTTTTAATTTAGTCAGAATTCTATTAATACCCCACCCAACAAAGTTGCGGAGGGTATAGAGTTTTTGACTGGTCCATCAGTCCGTTCGTCTGTCATCAAGTGGGTACACCATTTGTCCAGAAAACTACACATTGTTGAACTTTATCATTTTTGCGCATTATATTGCATATAGGGTACATCATTTGTCCTGATAATTCCTCCTACAGTTTTTGAGATAGGAAATTTTCATTTTGCAGGTTGATTGTGCACATATCAAAGATGTACATGCTACTTTAATTTTGATTTTGGATAACTTTTTGGAAAACTACATATTGTTGAACTTTGTCTTTTTTGCGCATTATATTGCATATAGGGTACATCATTTTTCCCGATAACTCCTCATACAGTTTTCAAGATAGGAAGTTTTTATTTTGCAGGCTGATTGTGCACATATCAAAGATATGCATGCAAGTTGGATTTGATTTTTGTCTCGCCCTCAACTAAAGGCGCAGAAAGCGAGATATATGCGTACCAAGTATAACAGCGACAGTGGCGTAAACTTTCATGTTAAGTTTTTGTGATTAGGTCATTTTCTGAGTAACTATAAGTGGTAGGTCAATGATATTTGGTATATAGGTTTGTCTTGGGTAGTACATGACAGTCTGCTATATGGCTTTTGTCTGTGATCTCAATTTCATGGTCCAATGAACATGTTAAGATTTTGTGTTTAGTTTAGTTTCTCAGTAACTATAAGTGTTAGGTCAATGATATATGGTATATAGGTTGGTCTTGGGTAGTACATGACAGTCTGTTATATGGCTTTTGTCCATGACCTCAATTTCACGGTCCAGTGATCATGTTAAGTTTCCAAGTATCTATTAATTTTAGGTCAATAATATTTTGTATGTGGGTTTGTCTTAGATGGAACATGACAGCCTGCTATTTGGCTTTGGCCTTTGACCTCTTTTTCACAGTCTAGTGAACATGTTTGAGTTTTTAGTATCTATCAGTGGTAAGTCACTGATATTTGGCATTTTGGTTTTGGCTGATGCATGACAGTCTGCTATATTGCTTTTGCCAGTTACCCTATTTTCACAGTCTAGCAAACATGTTAAGTTTTCTGATTTAGTCAGTTCGAGTATTCACATCAATTTTGCGACCAAGTAGGGATGGGCGAGACATCAATTTGGGTTCACACTTGTTTTTAAAATTTTTCAGAATACTACACATTGTTGAACTTTGTCATTTTTATGCATTATATTGCATATAGGGTACATCATTTGTCCGGATAACTCCTCCTACTCTTTATAAGGTAGGAAACTTATATTTTCAGATTGATTGTGTAAATATCAAAGATGAGCATACTACTTGGGTTTATTTTTGCTGATTTTCACAAAAATTTGCATTGTTGAACTTAGTCATTTTTTGGAGAGATAATGCTTATAGGGTACATGATTTGTCTGGATAACTCCTCCTGCAGTTTTTAAGGTAGGAAGTTTTTATTTTGCAGATTGATTGTGCATGAATTGAAGATGTGCATACTACTTGAGTTTGATTTTTGCTGATTTTTCACAAAAAAATATATTTGTTGAACTTAGTCATTTTTAGGTGAGATAATGCTTATAGGGTACACCATTTCACCATTTGCCTGGATAAATCCTCCTACAGTGTTGAATGATTGTGCATTTGTAAGAGATGTGCAAAATACTCGATTTTTAGATAATGCAGGATTATTTGACATGTGGGTATTTGAGCTTGCTCACTAAGTATGAAAAAGAAAGGAAAAAAGGAAATGGGGTAAATGTCAAGGAGACAACATCCCGTATCCAGGTTAAAACGACCCAAAACAAAGCATCTAGGGGTCACCGTAAGGTCTTCAACACAGTGAGGAACCTCACACCATATAGCAAGCCTTAAATGGCCCCAAAAAGGTAAAAAAAGTGAATAAATCAATGGAAACAAACCACATCCAATAACCTAAATATCAAGAAACTAAAATTTTATAAGAAGACAAGGACAAGCCAATGACCAACATATTCCTGACTTGGGACAGGAACAAAAATTGCAGTGGGGTTAAACTCTTTTTCTTGGATCCAAACCCTCCCCCTATGTGTGGTGAATGGCTAGAAATAAATACATATGCTATATGGTGTGAGGTTCCTCACTGTGTTGAAGACCATACGGTGATCTCTAGATGCTTTGTTTTGGGTCGTTTTAACCTGGATATGGGATGTTGTCTCCTTGACATTTACCCCATTTCCTTTCTTTTTCATGCAAAAAGACTCACAGTAAAAATCAAACTAGCAAAAAGTCCAACTTATCAAGACGAGTACCCTTACAATGAAGTACATAAAACATGATGACAATACACACAGGTACTGTCTGTCCGGACAAATGCTCGCAGTTACTGACAGCTAGCTAAGGACATAATTTCCGTTGATATCGCCTTCTTACATATGAAATTTCAATTAAGGTTCTTTAATTAGACCAGCTTTCATTTAAGTCAGGGTTCTGTTTATACAGGTTTTAGTATAGTCAGTCTTCTGTTTGATCAGGTTCAATTTAGTCAGGGTGCTGTTTAAGGTTTCGCTTTAGTTAGATTTCAAAATTTTAATTCTGTTTAAGACAGGTTTCCAATGTATTCATGCTTCTGTTTTAGACTGGTTTTACTACACATGTTCTTGTATAATGCATTTTATGCCATACATATAACAATTGACTTGTGCGTGAAGGACTGTCAATAGCTGAACTGAAGCAGTAAGTTACTTCTGGGCTCCTTATTATCCCCTCGCCCAACGAAGTTGGGGAGGGGATATAGCGTTTGACATGTTCGTCCGTTCGTCCGTCTGTTCAAACTTAAGACCATATATCTTTTGAATAACAAGTCGTAGATGGACAATGTTTTGTCCATGGATGCATCT
>MJUU01061831.1:230612-246489 GCA_002080025.1 Modiolus philippinarum | reverse complement strand
GCATCCATGGATCATTAGGTTAAAAAGCATGGATGTAGCATTGCTCGATAATTAATTCAAACCGGTGCTAGGGGCCGTCTTGAACTTGCTATGAGGTATGAGTAAAGCTCATTGTTGAAGGCCTCATGGCAACTTCAAGATGAAGAACAACAATAAAAGCGTTGTTCCATTGCTTATTATTACCATGTATTTGTAGATTTGCATTTACTCCACAACCTTTAATGGTAATTTCAGACGTAATGTAGGTTCAGAAACATCAAAATTAGAACCCCCCCCCCCTAAAAATTAAGGAAAAATTTGAAATATTCAGGCTCTAAATGATAAAAAGATCATGATTGGGAATTCTAGTGTGTATTTCACTAAAGCTGACGTGCAAAAAATCATTTATGTAGATTTAAACTTTTGAGGAGGTCTATTTTCGACTCTTTTGCCCGAAATTGCATGCAAAATGGGAATTTTCCGTTTTTCAGATTTCTGCTGTTTTGACTTTGAGATGCAAATACTTCATGCAATTGATATATAACTTGAAAATAATGATTAAATATCTATTCATTTTATCTTATCAATTAAAAAGCATGCCATTAAACATTTAAGACTTACTACAGTCTCATAAATTACAAACATATTACCCTTTACAACACATATTCAACACAAATTATTTCATTTTATTAAGCTTGAAAAGCTAAAACATTGTATAAAGGTCCAATGACATATAATTTGCAAACACCAAAATACACAAGAGACTCCCATATATCACAAATAAGATCATGCGCATGATTTATGGGCAGTAATTCAACAATTCAATTTTGAATTTTGTAAAATTCTGGAATGCTGGAAATTCCCATTTTTCCCATACCAAATGTCATTGACCTATAGCTTGTAGTTATTGATAAACAGAATTAAGCAAAAAAACTTAACATGGTCACTGGACCGTGAAATTGATGTCAAGGTCAAAAGCCTTTTGACAGACCGACATGTACTAACCAAGACCAAGCTATATACATGTACCAAATATCATTGACCTCTGGCTTGTAGTTATTGAGCAACAGGCTTAAGCAAAAAAAAATTAACCTGGTCACTGGACCGTGAAACTGAGGTCAAGGTCAAAAGCCATATGGCAGACTTGAGGTCAAGGTCAAAAGCCATATGACAAACTGACATGTACTAACCAAGACCAAGCTGTATACCAAATATCATAGACCTATGGCTTGTAGTTAGTGAGAAACAGACATAAGCAAAAACAAACTTAACCTGAACACTGGACCGTGAAATTGAGATCAAGGTCAAAAGCCATATGGCAGACTGACATGTACTAACCAAAACCAAGCTATATACCAAATATCAATGATCTGTAGCTTGTAGTTATTGAGAAACAGACTTAAGCAAAAAACTTAATCTGGCCAATGGACCGTGAAATTGAGGTCAAGGTCAAAAGCCATATGGCAGACTGACATGTACTAACCAAGACCAAGCTATATACTATATATCATTGATCTATGGCTTGTAGTTATTGAGAAACAGACTTAAGCAAAAAAAACTTAACCTGGTCACTGGACCGTGAAATGAAGTCAAGGTCAAAAGCCATGATATGGCAGACTGACATGTACTAACCAAGACCAAGCTATATACCAAATATCATTGACTTCTAGCTTGTAGTTATTGAGAAATGGACTTAAGCAAAAAAACTAAACCTGGTCACTGGACCACGAAATATAGGTCAAGGTCACATGATTTTGGGTCTGACAGATATGGTTCGCCTTAAGCTACCTATGGACCAAATATAAAGTTCCTACATCAAAGGTTTCCATATAATAACTTGAGTTTACGCTGCCGTCGCCGTCGCGGGCGAGACAAAAATCCATGTATTTGGTCTATTTGAAAATAGAATTTTGGTTAATTAAAATATGTAAACATCGTCGTAACATGTTTTATATTGAAGGAAATGGATTGAAAAAGTAAAAACAATTTTCAGAATCAGGAATTGAGATGCACTTCAGGTTCTCTAGACCATCAAATTCACGCATTTTAATGAAAGTATAAGATTTTTCTTCAATATTTTATTTGGGTAGAGGTACGTTTAATTGTGCTATGGAACGTATTGGACATAGAAATTGTAAAAACTCGGGATCTTTGTGAAGCTAATACAACAAGCAATCATTTGATACCTCGTTTTTATAACAAGGAAGCATTTGGTCAACATTTTGAAGCAACTGAAAGAAAAACTTGAAAGAAAAACGAATTTTTTTTAATTTCGGTAGGTGGAGCATGAAGTTGGTAGCCGGGATAAATTTTCATTATGATTTTTGTTCAATTATTCCCTAATGCGTATTTACACAAAGTTTCATGATAATAGCATACATCCTTCACAGAAAAAAAAAACTTCAACCTTAGGGTAAACCTTACTTGGGACGGACGAACAGATGGACGGACAGACAGACGGACAGACCTGAACACTTTATGCCCCCCTACTATCGTATAATAAAGGGCTACGCTGAGCGCAGCATGATACGACCGCAGCATGTCGACCACAGAAATTTAAACAAGTGTAATTTAAAAGTGAAAGTGGACACAGTTAAAAGCTTGACACAGTAACTTGATGGACACAATAAGGAGCTTGACACATTAGCTGGACTCAAACTAGGGAACATTAAAATTAGCTCTTTCTATCCCTAAAAGCATGGAAATTGTAAGAGTTACGCTAAATCTGTTGACATACTTCTGACAGTTTACATCAAGATGGATGAAAAGAAAAATGTCATTGAAATCTGAATAAAAAAAACAATTTTATATACTTTCAAAAATTGCAATTTCAACCTCTTTCACCCCTAATAGTTCAGAAACAGTAAGAGATACCCCAAATCTGATGGTTTACTACAGAAAGCTGACAACAAGAGAAATCTAAAGAAAAAAATCCGATGAAAAATTAAAAATTTAGATTATCTGCATATTTGAAGTTTGGACCCCATTTAGCCCTTATTTCTCAAAAAAAAAAAACAATTAATCAAAAATCTAATATACAAGTGCTTATTAATTTTTCATAAGAAATCAATTAAAAAAAACTGCATCAAAATCGGACTAGAAATAGAAAAAATATAACTTTTGAGAATCGCCCCTTTTGGGCCCCTTTTATCTCATGAACGGTACATGCCACATGAAATCTGTTGGCATACTACTGATTGGAAATTTCCTCAGTAATCCAATGAAAGAAACCCCATCAAAATCTGATTAATAATAAAAATTCTACAGCCAAATATGTGAAAACACCCAATTTTGCCCTTTTTGGCCCCCCTTTTAAAAACGGGAGGGGCCACAATGTCCAAAACCCACCTTCACCTTCCTTTTGAGCGAAGGAACATTGTGTTAAAATTTCATAAGGATTGATCAACTTGGACTTAAGTTATTGACTAAAAACAAAAGTGTCTACAGACAACAACGCCGACGACGACGCCGGACGACGACAACAACAACGACGACAGTGCCATACCATAATACGACCTCAAATTTTTTTGCGGTCGTATAAAAAACGCACAAATTCTGAAAATTTTACGGATGTATCGTGTGCGTTTTTGCCACATGTACAATCACTCCATATCCTTTCATTTTTTTCTATTTACTGCAAGTTTGTCTCTCGTGTGTCTCTACCGGTGCATCTGATCTCATCCATGTTTTTTAAAGGGTCCGTGTTGTTCATTTTTTTGTGTGTGTATCTTCATTTTTCTTTTCTGTGCCATACTCATGTTGTTTGTCTGTTTCTTTTTTGTTTCCGATGTTGCCTTTGTCCTTGGATTATTCGTTTTGGATTGACGGTTCGGTTCTCACTTACTTAGCTGTGATTGATGTTGCTCAACAATTTTGTCAAGAATACTGCTTAAGTGCACGCCAGGTGGCCTTCTTGATCTCGCTTGAGGGAGTGAATATTGTTCACCTCTTGTTGAAGACCCTCATTCGACATCAAGATGTAGACAGGAATAAAAGCCCTGTCCTTGATAAACTGGAGTTTTCTATGTATCCTGTGCGTTTTTGTCACATGTACATTTACTCCATAACCTTTCATATTTTTCTATTTGCTGCAGAGTTTGTCTCTCTTGCTGTGTGAAGTCCGTAGCAAGTCTCTCCGTGCTTGATGAGTATGCTCTTATGGCTTGTTGTTCGAATGAGAATTTCTCATACGTTTACCAATTCATTTATTTTTTTTCAATTTGGCTGTTCAATATTTTTATTGTTTTTAATAAAAATGTTATAATCTCTACACACGACTATTTTAGCCATTTCAACCTAAGTTGCACTGAAAGGTTTGCCTACAGCTATTTCTATGTGCCCCGTGTTGTCTATTAATATGAAAAAGAAAGGAAATGGGGTAAATGTCAAGGAGACATTAATGTTGTTTTCGTCCGTATTTTTGTTTTTTGTCAGGCTACTTAATGACAGATATTTGTAGGCAGATATTGCCCGGTTTTACTTCTTTTCTTATTGACCGCTTACGACATGTGTTGCTTCAATGACATATTTTAGCTGCTATCGATGTTACTCAACAATTTTGTCAAGAATACCGCTTAAGTGCACGCTAGGGGCCTTCTTCATCTTGCTTGAGGGGGTGAATATTGTTCACCTCTTGTTGAAGACTCTCATTCGACATCGAGATGTAGACAGGAATAAAAGCCCTGTCCTTGATAAACTGGAGTTTCTATGTATCTTGTGTGTTTTTTGTCACCTGTACATTCACTCCATATCCTTCCATATTTTCTACAACTCCGACATGGGTTTTCAGATTTTCTTCGAAATTGCATGGTAGGTAGATCTCATCATGCTGATCACTTTAACTTTCAGTCAGATTTTTTATATCTTTAACAGTTTTCGAGTTAATGGCCAAAAACTGCAATTTACCCCCATGTTCTTTTTTTTAGCGATGGCAGCCATGTTGTTTGACCTGCCGCCTATCTGAACACAAATTTTAAGAAGCCATACTCAGGCGATGATTTAGGCCAAGTATTTTGATAATTTTGGTAATGAGTACTTCTTTGTTTACAATTTTTCGATTATGGCTTTCCATATTATTTGATTTTAATGCTGCTGATGAGAGGTTACTCCTTGAAACACGTGTACAGCATAACTAAATTTGCAACTTTGGTATTTTTGTATTTTGTTACATTTGGTCCAGTGGTTTAAGGAGAAGATTTTTTAAATTGTTGACAGACGGACAGACAGACGGACTCATGGATGGATGATGGATGACAGACGACAGACGCATAGTGATGGAAAAGCTCACCAGGTGAGCTAAAAAGGACAATAACTCTGAAACAGGTTATCAGATATTCTTCAGAATTGCAGGGCAGATAAATCTTGTCATGCTGATCACTTCCACTGCATGTCAGTTGTTTTGATATCTGTAATGGTTTTTGAATTATTTGCCAAAAAGAGCATTTCATCTCTATTTGCTATTTTTAACAATAGCAGCCATGTTGTTTAGTCCTCAAACTAATCGAACACAATTTTGAATCTAGATACCCTGGTTATGATTCAGGCTAAGTTTGGTTAAAATTAACCTAGCGTGTTCAGGGAAGAAGATTTTTGAAAAAGTTTATAACGGACGGACGGACAGACGGACAAAAGCCGACGGACGCAATGTGATTAGAATAGCACATATGGTTTAGTTTTAGGCCAAGTGTGCTAACAATCTTGTATCATAGTTTAGAAAAATGCAATATCAAAAATTAAGATAATTTTGTGTATCCTTGGTTCAAGTTTTCATTTAAACCTATTCTACAATGTATTTGTAGAGACTTTGTCTCATGTATATTTACTCCATTTCCTTTCATTGTTTACTATTTTGTTTTTTTCCTTCAATGCTTAGTTTGTGTCTAAGAGAGAAAAAAATGTTGAAAAGAATATCTGCAAAAAAAAAATATTTACAGTCATTTTTTGCATTGAAGTAATGTTTTACTCAATAAGGTGTCTATAGGATCTTCACTGATGAAACAGTATTTGCCGAAATAGCCATATGAAGAATCTAAATTTACAAGAACTTCAGTATTTTGTTACTCCATAAAGAAGCAATACTAAAGGATTATTGCATGAATTTTGGGGGAATATTGTCCGAGTAGAACTATATATTGCACGAGCTTGCGATAATATTCCCCAATATTCATGCAATAACCCTTTTATTGTATAGCAACGTTAAAATCTCTGAAAATTTATTGCACGCTTACATTTGATTGATTTCCTAAGAATTTTATTATGTTGCTATACAATAACAGTAGTTGCTGTTTTGATGTTTTGTTCTTAACTTCATATTTATGGTATAAATGTTTGTATTTGACTAAGTAATACCTTCTATCTGTTGTCTGACTATGTCCTGTCCAATGTTTTCCATCTTTTGATCAATATGCTGAAATATAATGTCAATATTATTATATTGAAATAAACGGTATTTATAGAACAATGAATATGCTACATTTTTGCACAAGTAAATAATTAAAATCAAAGAAAAATCAATCATTTAATTCTGATATTCTTGAAATAACACAATTGTAATTTTGTGCAACCCAACTGTTCTGCACCAACTTGAATTTAAACAATTCCTAAATCTCCATAGGGATTTTCATGCAAATGTTCACCGCCATATTTTCATGAGTTTGGAAGTTGTCAAATACAGTTTGAATATCAAGTATACGATAATAACACATCAGAATAACATTTTCAGTGATGTTGCAATTATGCATTTGTTTTTGTTTTGACTTCCAGGGATTGCTCTGGCTTCTGAATATCTGTCGCCAGAAAAATCGCCAACTTGTATTTTTTGTCGCCAATTACAAAAATTTGTCGCCAGTTAGGAAGCATCCAATTGGTTTTCTAGGTTGGACGATAGACTTTTGTGTTCTTTCTCCCACACTAAAAGAATAGTTCTATTTTGTATTTAGTTTTGATGGCACAAATTCTATTATCATTTACATGCTCGCTGTTTTGTTTTGAATCGTATGCTTAACATTCCTTGTTTGCTGCCTTTTGGGGGTACTATTTTCAAATATTTCATAGTTTTGTCCTTCAAAGTCGTTAATGTTTCATCTGCAGACAGTTGTTTTGATTCCCCTTACAATGAGGAATTTTTTACAATCTTTTTTTTCTTCGTCATTTTTATGCTTTGTTGATTTGGTTAGAGGAATATCTTCCACTGCAATGTCATTTTTGGACATTTCTTAGAATTTCTCCCAATGTGAGGGAGAAACAATTAAAGGTTTTACAAATTCAAGTTTCAAATAAATAGTTTATCTTTCAATAGGTCAATAAAAGTATTAAACAAAAATTGAATTTGCAATTATTTGGATAAAGTTTGTTAAACTTCAATATTATTCCTTAAAATTAGTTCAATTTTTTGTTTTATAAGACTTGATATGCAATTTTAAGTAAAAAGTAACACTCAAAGCCTCTTTAATTTCGTTTTCACAACATGGAAAAGGGGAAGTAACTCAACTTCATAATTGCATAATCTAACCCATTTGTTTTCGTGAACATTTATGAAAATAAGAAGTGATATTAAACGAAAAAAAATGAAAAGTATAAAATTTTAGTGTATAATAATACTCTTTCAATTCCTTTGATTCCTTTGATTGGGCATGTATCTGTCACAAGTCATTTTAGCATGTGCACAGGTAAATAAACAGGTAATGCAATCAACAGATGACCGGAAATAATCAATGGACTGCAATATTATTGCCAGAGGCTATGAATTGACGATATCAGCGTTTCGCGCCTCTAGCAGAATATCAGATTCGATAACTCCAACATACTTGTATGAGGGTGTTTCTACCAGTATGAATTAACATAAATATGCACATTTTAATATTAATTTGCAAGCTCCCAGGTTAATTGTTCGACCATTTTTTTTATCTTGATGATAATTGATGTGTATACTATCTTAACTATAAGGTGCTACCTGGATTTTACCTGTATTGAGAAGTCTGTCGGTTGTTTACCTGTAATGTGATTAGACCCTTAAAATTCAATTACCAAGTTTCTTGTAAGTCTCAGATCGGAATATTGTTTAGGTGGGGTGTGTTTTGTATAATTAATTATATGTTTGTTGTGTTTTGTGACATGTATAGCACCTGTTGAATCACCTGGACAAACATCTTTAATGTGACCGGTCTATAGGCAAAATACTTTGTTGCTACATTCAAGAGTAAAAATTTTACTTAATATGTTTATATCATAGATGCCCTTTAGATTTTCATAGGTTCATACATGTCTTAACCTCAAAATGCACAAATGACATACAAGCAATACACAAGCTATTTACAAAGGCACAGGTGGAAAGGGCCAAACACGTTTCTTTATTTCATTACTTTAGATTTAAAAGTCATATTATATAGATTTATATCTATGTATCAAAATAAAAATAAAAATTAAAAAACAACAAAAAACAATAAAAACAAAAATTAAAACCAGAAAAAAAACAAAACAAAACAAAACACAAAAAATGAATAAAAACTTTGAATAAACAACAACAAAACAAACACACACAAAGAAAAGAAATGAATTTAAAAAAATGAAAATAAAAAAAAACAACACAAATAACAATAATTTTTATATTAATATATAAGATAATAGAAATATTATAATATTGAAAAAAATATCTAAAACAAAGTAGTTAAATAAATGAATTGATATTATAAATTTATATAAATATTTATGAAATGATTAAAAAGATCCAACATAATGAATATGTCTAAAAAATAAATTTACAAAATGATATGAATAAAACAAGAGGCTCTCAAGAGCCTGTATCGCTCACCTGGACCATGGCCAATACATAACTTCAAATCAACTTATATGTTAAAGGGTCTCATTTTCAAACTATGTAACTAAACATTTATGTTATATGATCCAACTTTAATTAAACTATTTTCCCTATTGCATGCCATCTTGGATAAGGGATGGATCTGCAGGACACAATTTTAAAGAAAATTAAGTATTGTGCCAAAGTTTATTTCCAACTGGCCAAATGGTTTTAAAGAAGAAGATCTTCAAATGTACTCCTATATTAAACTTTGTTTCCCATTGGTAGCCAATTTGCATAAGGTTCAGACTTGAACGGCCAATAAATCATACACAGGCCTTTGGATTTTCTTCAAAATTTCACAGTTTGTAGATCTTGATATGCTGAACATTTTTTAAATTTACACTTCACCTCTATCTGTTACAGTTTTTGAAATAAAAAATAAAAAATGCACAAATTTTGAAAAATTTACGGAAAAAGAGCTATAACTCTCAGACGGGTTTTCCAATTTTCTTCAAAATTGCAGAGCAGACAGATCTTGGCATTCTGAATAATTTTACTTCTGTCAGATTTTTGATATCTGCATCGGTTTTTCAGTTATTGGCTAAAAACTGCAATTTACCCCTAGGTTCTATTTTTAGCACCGGCGGCCATGTTTTTCATCGGATCATAATAAAATGAGGATCGTTTGTACAGGACATGTCATAGATGATAACTATAAAGTTTCAAACCAATCCCTCCAGTAGTTTCAGAGGAGAAGATTTTGAAAGTGAGCTAACGACGGACGGACAGACGGAGGACGGACGGAGGACGGACGCAAAATGATGGCAAAAGCTCACCCTGGCATAGCCAGGTGAGCTAAAAATATATATAAATAGAAATTAAAAAAAAATAATTTAAACAAATTCAAAAATAAAAATAAAATAAATAAAATTCACTTTGATGTATAGAATAAACATATCTATAAATAAATAAGTAATATTTGCGTCTGTTGCAATATTCTCAAAATAATCAAACAAGAACAAACAAACACAAACACAAACAAACAAACAAATGAATAAATGAATAAATAAATAAATTAAATGATATTGTTATTTTTCTTCTTCAATCTTAATGTTAATTAAAAATCATTTAATATTTGTACATCTTACAGCAATTTTCCTTTTACTGAATGCAGTTTCAATAGGATTTTTGGTAGCTCTCCAGGTAATTAAATTGGTTTTTCAATAGCAGTTTGGCCTTCAAGGTAGAAAGGTCACCAAATGTCCATTCATACATGTAGTTGGGTGTGTGCCAATTTACCTGATGTTGATTTCAACCACAGAGATAAAGTACATTTGAACTATTATTATGTACTGGAAAAAACAAAGAGAAGGGATGAACTTTATATAGACTTAACTTAAACAGAAATAGTACAACTTTGTGATTTCTTATCTAATTGTATGAAAAAACTCATCTTTTATTCTTGATTGGCTATTTCAATATTAAAAACATGTTTGGGTGAACTTGACTTGCTTCCTGTTGAAATTGACACCAGGTAAACTGACCCATATCCTGGACAAATACAATGAATGGGTATGTGACCTTTCTACCTTGAGGGTCAAACTTCTATTGAGAAACCTATTGTAACTACCTGGAGAGCTACCAAATTTTCTATTGTGAGTGCATCCAGTAATAGGAAAATTGCTGTAATACACCTGTTCTTCATGTTTTTTATTTTCATTATTATTTTATATCATTTTATTTTATTTCTTTTTCATTTTGTTCCCTCACTTTTAATATAATATGTTTGTAACTGCTCAATATTTTTTGAATTATGATTTTTTTCAATCTTAATGTTAATTAAAAATTTAATATTTGTAGAAATATCTAAATTATTCATCTGTTCTCAAAGCTAATATTTTAAAGAAATCACCTAGGACAATCTTCTGTAAAATTCTAATTAACACACCTGTACAGCACAGGATGTTTATTCGCTCAGGTAAAACAAATACATACATTGACTACCGAAGTCAGTTAAAAAGATTCATAGGCATTTTTTAAAGTTTTATTGCATTTATTCATTTTTTATCAACATATAACTGATTTGTTACATTATAACTAAAGCAGCCTATACAAGTCTGATGGAGTTATCTCCCTCTTATTCAATAACGCTGATAGGGTCAATTGACATTAAATTATTACCTATGACTATTTTAACAACAAAAATCATGAAAGGTTTCAACTAAAAAGGGTTAAAATTGGATAGTACCGGCAAGTTGATGTGAGTTTTGTTGTCGCCAAAAAAATCGCCAGGAACGATTTTTTGTCGCCAGAATGAAAATAAAATCGCAAATTGCGACACTGGCGAAGCCCAGCGCGAACCCTGCTTTTCTAATTAGACAATAGCTCGTGAAATGAGATTTTGGTGTCAATGTTTATAAAATAACAACCATTTATTATGCAAATTCCCCCCAAAAAATAAAGAGATTACAATACAACATTTGATAGTGAGGAGAACTTAATGACACGAGGTAGATTTTCTATGGTCCTTGGAAGAAACAAAAGAAAAATAAGACCACATTTATTCTTTATAAACATGATAAAGGAAATTTATTAATTTAAAGTTCTCTATCAAGTCAACCTTACCTTATTGTTTAATTTGAGAACAACTGCAAGTATCAGAATGCTTACAATGTGTAAATGGAATGTATTTAAATGTGGTATGGGTTTTTGCAAAATGCCTTTGTGCATGTTACAATTTTCATAGTGATTGCATATTTAGAATTCACACGAGAAAACATCAATAAACTAGACTATGTCAAAATTGGCATTATCAGAAGGGCCATGCAATTTTGATCCTGAGTGTCTGGACAAAAGTAACAAGAGCTGTGGCCAAACGGTAACCATTATTACCCCCACGTATTGAACCCTGAATCAATATGGTATGTGTAATATGGAAGTGGACACATTACAAATGCGGGCACAATACAAATATGAACAAAATGATATAAAACTAAATGCAAACCTCCTGAACGAAGACCAAAATCTCACACCTTTTTTATCTCTTTTCTACATATTCCTTAAACAAAAAAGTACACAACTGGCACCATATAAAATAGGATTTTCCTTACAGTTAATGATATAGAGGCTGCAAGCCAATTTTGAAATTGATCCCTCTACCAGAGGCCTGAAAAATGCAACGAAAAAGTCCTGTTTCACTAGTTTGTACAATGTCCACATTTCGTCAAACAGGAAGTACACATCTAAAAGAACTAAAAATAGGATGTTCCTTACAATTGATCACAAAGAGCCTGCTTACAAATCTTAAAATCAATTCCTCTAGCAGAAGTTGAGAAAAATTCCTGTTTAACTACATTTTGTACTAATTCCACATTTCATCAGAAGGATTCGTACACTAAAGTAGCCACAACAAAATTTGCCGCGACTTTTCTCCAAATATCTTATTAAATAAATGTTATATGATGACACGGCATACACCAAAGGAAAGCTAATTTTTTGCCGCTTCAGACCATGCATTACCATAATTTTACAAAAAAGGGTTAAAAAGTTTTCCATTACCTTTCAATGTTATTTTAACAGAAAATTTGAGTCGAAAACAGAGGGAGTATAGCTGGTTAACTGAATACCTGTATTTATTGTTATAATGCCCTGGGGTCTATAGATTAACCCAAACACGTGAGTCGGGAGTTAATCTCGATTGCAAAGCAAAAAATTAATTATATATGTACTTGACAAAGTGTCAAAAAAAACTTTTTACCTGTAAACAAATTTATTTTAATAAAAGTAAATAGAAACTGGATATTGGTCATGTTGGTTCTGCAAATTTTATTCTCAGATTTACCTAAACATTTTTATGTAAATTAGTAAACAAATCGTAATTCTGTTTGTTCATTGGATACCCGAATAAACAACAAACAAGCACCCTATATGCAAATAAGTAATCCATCGGCAATCAATTTGGTGTCTTTTCATTGGTTTGTTGGTTTGTGTAAATCATTCATCAATCACTCCCACATCGAATTTCTTTAAAATTTGAGTGAAATTAACATGAAGGGCTATGGAAAATATTTTTATTTGAACTTTGATTATTTCGGTAAATATACCAAGAGTAGCGGCAAAAAATTAGAAAATGATACATATATGTTTTATTAGGGTCTTATTTAAAACAAAATAGCTACAGCGTTTTAAGCTGCGGCAAATTTCGTTGTGCGTACTTTAGTGATAGCACTCAAAGAAGGATTAGTCCCTTACAACTCATCACATAGAGGCTGCATGTCAATTCCTCTTGTAGAAACTGATAATAATGAGACGAAAAAAAAATGTTTCACTACATTTTGTACTTAGTCCTCATTTCATCAACTATTTGCTTCCATAGTTTCAGAGCTGATAATGAAACTGATGTTTTCCCCATAGAGTCCAATGTTAAATTAAGTTCAACACTGGGCGCCATGTTTTTGTTGGATCAGATGGAAATGAGCAATCAGTGTAAAGGCCTTTCCATATATCAATCTTGAAAAGTTTGGTTGAATTTGCAAAGTCCAATAACCCCTACAATATTTGACGAATCAAAATGGCAATGCGATATAATCTAGAACATATGGCGACTAACAATCCTGTAAAACTATAATGTATTCAGACTAGCAGTTTCTGAGGAATTGCATCCACAAGATTTGCCATTCCCCATAGAAAATCTTTCTAAGATCCCGGCAAATCCCACTGGGATCCCATCCAAATCCCCTCGTATAAGGTGGGAACAAGTGAGATTGGCTGGGAATGGGTGGGATAAAATATCCCAGTTGAGATTTTGAAGTTGAATCCCATCTGGGAAGTGAGAAATGGTGGGATGAAGTGTGAAAAGGGTGGGATAAAATGAGAAAAGATGGGAATCCCATCTGAGAAGTGAGAAATGGTGGAATGAGGTGTGAAAAAGTTGAGAAAAGGTGGGTTGAGGTTTGAATAGTACAAATAGTACAGCATGATATGATCGCATCATATTGAATAAGGGTATACGGACAGGTGTTAACACAAAATGACCATAGACATACAGTACAGGCAGAGTCATATGATGATAAATGTCCCTGTCGGACATGTCCCAAACCCAATATCTGACAATTTTATGAGGGGTCATAAAATTGTCCTTCTGCTTCACTGATTTTAATTAGGGTATAGGTAATCAGTTTTATTACTTGTTTTAAATCTATTTTATATATTTAATTTTAAAACAGATAATAATTATTTTTAAAAAAATCAAAAGAAAAAAAATATTAATCATGTTAATAGGTTGTACTTTTATTACATAAGACAAAAATCATGACTCTTTTCATACTAATACAAATCTTATTAAATTTTTAGCAATTATTATATAAGAAATTTCTTACTATACTATTTTTTTTAATATGATTTGCAGATATTTGTTTTTTTTTATTATACATTTTTTTTTATTTGTATAAAAAAATTAAAAACTATAGTTTACATAGAAAATAGAAATATTCATTTGAAATTTTCTGAATTGTACATGTATAATTATCAGGTGTGTTACAAATTTATTTTTTACTGCTTATTTTTTGAAAAGTTGAAATACAAAATCAAATAAATGCAAAATTTATCAAATTATTGATGAATTTTAATATTAGATAATTATTATTTTTTTTATCTTTTTAATCATTATAATTAAAAATGCATTTGAAATTCATCAAAATGTTTGTGGTCTTCCACAGGTAAGGGATTATCACTGACTTATCACTTAATCACAACACCAGTCAGGTAGAATAATTATTTTATAACCCATGTTTTATGACCTTTAAACCTCATTAACAGCAGGGGATTAGTCTGACTGGGACATCTGTCAGACATGTCTGACATCATGTCTGATTGGGACATCTATCATCATACAATGTATGTCTCTGCCTGTACTGTAGTAAAGATGTTTATACCTTATCAAACTCAAGAAACACAGTGCCAAAAGTGTACTGAAGAAATTACGTCAAAATTAAGTTCTTTTCTACCCACTTTGGGACTCCCTCTTTATCAAAATTGGAATTATTTAAGTTTTTAAAAATTTAAACGTTATGAAATACCTACAGAAAAAAAGGCATTGATAAGGAAGACATGTGTCGCCTGCAATAACACAAAAAGATATTTTAAGTTTCATCATACAGAAAGTGTGCATGCAAGAGATCCTCTTACACAGTATAGGTCCCATACTGATACTCCATGCCCAATTGCAAAAGGAAAGAATATATGTGGTTCCTGAGAAAAACATGAAAGGAATTCTCAAGACTCGAAAAAAATATTCTGAGTTTAGTCAAACAGGAAGTGAGCATGTGAGGGATCCAAACTCTTTTACATAGTGTAGGTCCTCATAGTGACACTCCATGATTAATATCAGAAAGCTGGGATATGTGGTTCCTGAGAAAACTGTGACAGAATTTTAAAGATGACAGAAATTTTTTGTGACGCTGATCAGCAAAAAAATATTCTGAGTTCCATCAAACAGGAAGTTGATATGAGAGAGATCTCAAACTCTGTTACACGGTATAGCTAACCATACTGATACTCCATGCCAAATTGCAGAAGGCTGGGATATATAGTTCCTGAGAAAAATGTGACAAATTTTTTTAGATGCCGAAGCCAGACAAAGATGAACGCAAGACGACGGATAGTGATCACTATATGTTGCCAATGCGTTAACGCAGGCAACACAATAAAGTGAATCAGAATGCACCTGAGGACTATTGTTGCCAAGTTTGGTGTTAATTTGTCCTGTAATTTCATAAGAAACTAGATGTTGTCGGAAACGACAGCTATCCCCGCACTCCCTGTTTGACACAGAAAACAGTTGTTATACACCCTTGGCATAATTTTTTTCATTATCTTTGAAATCTACCTATTGATAGTCATTATTGTTACTAAAAGAATTCTAGGATATATGGTTGCTAAGTAGAATTCCAAAAAATAAGTGGTCTTTGAGACTTTCAGGAAATTAACCAAAATTGGAATAAATATTTTTGAAATCCAGTTGATGAAAATGTTTTTCCTAAACTAAATAAACAATTTAAGTATGGTTGCTAGGTAGAATTCCAAAAAATAAGTGGTCTTTGA
>MJUU01061831.1:219691-229824 GCA_002080025.1 Modiolus philippinarum | reverse complement strand
TCACATGCCACATGTGTCTAATCCACATCTTTTGGTCTTTGTTTAAATTGACATCATGGGGCCTCTTGTTTGCACCAAGACCAATATAAAAAAATCCGAAAGCTTATTGCGCATCTACAGACTATATGCAACAATTCTATAACAAAATTAAATCCCTAAATCCATAAATGTAGGAGGAGTTTGTGTCACATGCCACATGTGTAAAAATTGACATCATGGGGCCTCTTGTTTGCACCAAGACCAATATCGAAAATCCGAAAGCTTATTGCGCATCTGCACACTATATGCAACAATTCTACAACAAAATTAAATCCCTAAATCCAAAAATGTAGGAGGAGTTTGAGTCACAAGAAAAGTGTGACGGACGGACGGACGGACGGACGGACAGACGGAGGGTATTACAATATCCCCGAACTTTCTTCGAAAGTGCGGGGATAAAAATCACTGATAATATACCCATAGTACAGTGTAAAAATGTGTTCCCTGCTGGCTCTCATCTTTGATAAAATATAAACCTGAAACACAACTTTTTATAGGTGATACTTAATGAATATTATAGTGCAGTTTTGTTCCTACTAGCGAAGTAATTTTAGAGAGGATCTCTCGATGTGTTTTCCACTAGGTAAAGTTTAATTGTATGCCCCCTTGACAGCCATTTTTTATGAAGTATGAACCTAAAAACACCATTGTTTACAAAGGATAAGCTAAGAATTATTATTGTTAGGTTTGTATTCAACAAGTCAAATAGTTTCAGACATGTCAGAGGAGATCTTTGAAATTACATCCGTATATCTTACTGTTTTTATGAAGATTTTCACATACTTAAACATGCTGATGCTTCATTCCGTTTTAAACAGTCTGTTGATATCCTTGGCACTTGATTTTTCCTCCGATTTCTATATTTTGGGTATTTTTTTTATTTTCTTTTTACATACTATTGGTAATTTGCTCTCCTTCCACTTTTATACATTTTTTGGTTTATGGATTTCAAAGAGTTTTGATTTGATCTGCACTGAAGAGACATAAGTTTCCAAATGCGCAGATTCAGAAATTCACAGTAACTTTGGTATTTTGTTGTTCAATACTGCTGATGAGAGGTGACTCCTTGAAATATGTGTACAGCATAACAAAATTTACTGGTTATCATGCAAGCTTGTTATATCTGTATTTTGAATGTGTTTCCCATTGATTTAAAGTATGATTCCAACTGGTTGCCGTCTTTAAGGTTCCACTAAAGTAAAAAATTAGGACACTCAATAAACATTACATATTTGCCTTTATTTTTCAAGCTTCACGAAATACAGTAATAAATCATAAAGAAATGCTTTCTTTTAAACAAAGTTTACATTTACTCACTGCATAAATTGTTAATTAATTTAAATTTGAAATGTTATGACTAATAATTCTATCCATTCGTTACATATTCAAATTTCAAATAAACTGTGGACACAGGATATGTCTCGCCTTTCCCATGCATCGCCTTAATTTGCACATTGATCTTCAGTGGCAGCCATGATACCAAATGTATCACTGATCAAAACTGATAAAAATCATGATAATGCAACTGCATACCAAAAATCACTGGGCTACTATGAGTGGTTGATGGTCAACAGATACAAGAAAAAACTTAAACATTGATTATAGTGCAAACATTTTGAAGTCAGTGGAGCATGACTGCAGGGGCATAGACATATAACGCCACTAAAACTGAGCTGTACTGATGCTAATATAACTGCATACCAAATATCAATGGGCAACTATGAGTGGTTGATGGTAAACAGATACAAGAAAAAACTTAAACATTGATAAAAGTGCAAAAATTTTGAAGTCAGTGGAGCATGACTGCAGGGGCATAGACATATAACGCCACTAAAAGTGAGCTTTACTGATGCTAATGTAACTGCATACTAAATATCAATGGTCAACTATGGGAGGTTGACGCTAAACAGACACAAGAAAAAAATTAAACATTTGAAAAAACAATTCAAAAATTTCGAAGCCAGTGGAGCATGACTGCGGGGGCATAGGCATAAAACGCCACTGAAACTGAGCTGTACTGATGTTAATGCAACTGCATACCCAATATCAATAGGCTAGCACATGTGGTTGACGTTAAACAGACCCAAGAAAAAACTTAAACAATTGTGGACGCCACCGCCGGAATCACCATACCTATGTCTTCCTTTTTTCCACTATCGTCGAAGCCTCGACAAAAAAAAACAGGAGGTCTGGAAAACAACTAATTTTTGTCAAAATTGTTCTAGACGAATACTATGATGTATAATACAGGGCAAGCTAACGTTGGTTTGTCTAGAAGGATATGTTTTCAAGTAGAATTTCAGCAATTTCTGTTCTGAATGTGTAGAATTACTTCCCCTAGGTACAAAAAAATAACTGAATCTTGAAAATGAATAGCAGTCCTAAGGAATCGACATTAGTTTGCCCTTCTTTAGATATTTAAGTATACGTCTACAACAATTTCTGAAACGAACAATTCCTTTTTCAGACCTTTTAATTTTTGGAAATTTGTTTACTAAATAAGAAGGTTCCCCATAAAATAAAATATTCAAATTAATTTACAATTTAGACAGTGTGTACATGTAGATTATGTTTAAAAAACATATTTCACAATAATCTTTCACTGCATTTCTGGCAGCTTAACAAATACAGACAAATGTTTTATATTTATAGGGTGTCCTAATTTTTTACTTTAGTGGAACCTAAACGAGGAATAGACCTGCAGGATTATTTTTTTAAATCGAACAAGCTATGGACCACTAAGGCAAATTTGTGGTTTCTGGGAAGATTATCTTTGAATGGGTTCACAAAAGGGTCCAATGTTTACCTATTTCCCTACTTCAAGCTTTATTCTATGAGGTATATATGGATACCTAATTCTGAAACTTTCTGTCAAATGTCATATATTTCAAGCAGTTCAATTTCAAAAACAATGATAAAAGAAAACAATATCCCTGAACTGTTAAACAGGGGGGATCAGTATAATATATGATCTTGAGGAAAAAGAATCTTTATTGAAAGTTCATACCAAATATTGAGTTGCTGAGAATAATAAATTCAATCAGTGTATGACAGGATAGCCAGAGGTTAAACAGTTTTCATACACAGACTTTGAAGCAGGATCCTACAGCAACTTACCTCTTTAATATCCAATCCTTTGAAGCAGGATCCAACAGTAACTTACCTCTTTAATATCCAATCCTTTGAAGCAGGATCCAACAGCAACTAACCTCCTTTATATCCAATCCTTTGAAGCAGGATCCAACAGTAACTTACCTCTTTAATATCCAATTCTTTGAAGCAGGATCCAACAGCTACTTACCTCTTTAATATCCAATCCTTTGAATCAGGATCCAACAACAACTTACCCCGTTAAATATCCAATTCTTTGAAGCAGGATCCAATAGCAACTAACCTCTTTAATATCCAATCCTTTGAAGCAGGATCTAACAGCAACTTACCTCTTTAATATCCAATCCTTAGAAACAGGATCCAACAGCAACTTACCTCTTTAATATCCAATCCTTTGAAGCAGGATCCAACAGCAACTTACCTCTTTAATATCCAATCCTTAGAAACAGGATCCAACACCAACTTACCTCTTTAATACCCAATCCTTTGAAGCAGGATCCTACAGCAACTTACCTCTTTAATATCCAATCCTTTGAAACAGGATCCAACAGCAACTTACCTCTTTAATATCCAATCCTTTGAAGCAGGATCCTACAGCAACTTACCTCTTTAATATCCAATCCTTTGAAACAGGATCCAACAGTAACTTACCTCTTTAATATCCAATCCTTTGAAGCAGAATCCAACAACAACTTACCTCTTTAATACCCAATCCTTTGAAGCAGGATCCTACAGCAAATCACCTCTTTAATATCCAATCTTTAGAAACAGGATCCAACAGCAACTTACCTCTTTAATACCCAATCCTTTGAAGCAGGATCCAACAGCAACTTACCTCTTTAATATCCAATCCTGTCTGATTTATCTCTTCTACCAACAATTCTGTAGTATATAATTGGTCTTTAATTGTTTGCAGCAATAATGTTCCGTCCAATGTTCTCCTATCCAAATCATCTAATTTTTGCTTAACTTCACTTTCTTTATTGCAAATTTTTGCAATCGATAGTAGATCTTTCTCAATTTGATATCGGCATTTAGCATAAGCATTGTCTGACATTCTAGCTGTTTTTACATGTCCAAATACATTGTTTCTCAACTGAACGAGATTTTCAACTTCCCTTTTTAGTGTGCAACAATGGTCAATCAAAATCTTTGACAACTGGGCACCAAGATGTCCAACAATTATTCCGGCAGTTACCGAGGATGCACAAATAGTTTCAGGTCCCCCTGCTGGTCGTTTTCTGTCATGTTGGCATGGTAAACAAGATGTATTAAATAACTGATTCCAATGAGCTTTGGTAATTATTTGCCTTTGTGTTGGAAACACATAGCTTGCAGGACATTCGCAGCATCTCCTGTGTATTTCATACAAGTGATAAATATTATGTTTATTTTGCACTAGAAAATTTTCGAAAGTTTGTTTCTGGGCTGTAAGGCAGCTATACCAGAATACCTCCTGACAAAAGTTGACTATCAAACATCTTGCTAATGTAACATCTAGTACACTTGATGTCAATCCCCGATGTGGAAAACTACAACAGAAATCTGCCGTTCTGCTGTGGTTATGACAGGGCTTCTTAGGCCCCATCTTGTCAAATAAAACTTCAAGCTGTGACGGATGTAAAATACGACTGGAAGGTAAAGTATAGCCAGGGGTACACTGACAGCATCGGTACCGATTGTAACACATATGATAAATTTCATGTTGGTGAGCACTGATGAAATCTTCAAATGAACTATGTCCAGCCAGTGATGTATTTAGTTCTATCAGATCAGTGAAGCCTTCCTTTGTATGTTCTACAATCAGTGTAGAATTCCTGTTGAAATTCTCCCTTTCTTTAGAATCCATTTCTCAGCATATATGTACACTACAGATAAATAAAAAATAATGATTTACTTACATGACTGGTAAAGATTATTATCAAAAGAACAAACGGTACTAAATGCTGCTTTAATATATATATATATCAATCTAATTAAAATTAGATTTACCAATTGTTCTTTACAGTCACTGCATGCTAGATCTAACAACATCCCATTTTACTTTTAGTTCTATGACCTTTGACATCAAGCAATCCGAATCCAGTCTACATGATTTTGAAGACATTTATGATAAAAGCCGAATGAATGAATTTGAATGAATTATCTTTAAAAAAAGTCAAATTGGGTGTTGTTAGATCTTTGCAGCCACTGTAGGGAACAATTGGTAGACCTAATTTTAATTAGATTGCCTTAATATAACTCTACTCTTCCGGTTGACATTGTTTTTGTTTCTGACAATTTGTCTCAAAATATAAAATTACTGAAATCATATTTGTTTGTTTTGATTGTGTATTAGTTTTTGTATTCAGGTCATTGAGTTATTTCTGTTTGGTCGTTTTTTTTGCTTAGGTTTTATTCTGTAAATCTGGATTGCGTGTCAAATACATCTGGTTTGATGTTCAGATATCCACAGTTCTGTTGATCAGGAATGTTGTTCGAATCTATTCAGTTCTGTTAGCCAGTCAAGGGTATAACCTATTCAAGTTATCAAATGAAGTACATTTGTGTGCTGAATCAAGCCATCATGTATTTTCAGCAATAATTTATTAAAATTTTTTAAAAATGATCAACTTTGATAGCAAATTTGTAGAGATTTTTCTCAGACAAACAAAAAGTTTTTCCCATATGGTTTGGAATCTTGACTGTGTAATTACCTATCAATTATAAATGTACAAAGAGAGTAAATACATGTGCCAACCCCCATAAAGAGTACAATCTTGGGAAATTAAATCTCAATTATCTTTGAAACAGTTCATCAAAATCAATTAGACAGACTATGATCAGGGCTCACCAAACTGGGCGATTAGGGCGATTAAGTCGCCCTGTTGTGCCTCAAGTCGCCTAAAGTTGCCCCCAAAAGCGATTTCAAGTCGCCTGAGCATCTTGACACTTCTAATTATAGCCCTTTCTATTTCCGGTAACAAGGAAGTAAATTGATAAGATTTCTAATGCTTATTCTTGTGTTTGCAAAGCTCAAAGATTGTTTACATCATCTCATGGTTTTAAAACTTTGTAGTGTACATTTATTAAAAAAATTCATTGGAAATTGTCTTTCAACTACAATTCAAACCGGAAGTGGTCTATATGAAAATGTCAACAAACGTAAACAATCTATTTATATTACTCTAATATTTGGAGAACCATTCAAAAAAGAATGAAGCAGATTAGCAACTGTCTCTTGAGCAACTGAGTGATAAACTACCCATTTACTAAAGAGGATAAATAAAAGAAAATTTATGTCATGTAAATCTAACCTAAATGCAGGAGCACCTCCAACCATAAGCTTTTGGTTGAAAGAAACATAAAATTGATAAGTAGCTAAAATCATATTTTTTTAATATAAAATCTACATTCTAGATCTTGAAATATCAATGGTATTTTAATGATTAAAACTGATTAATTGCCATTGTTGAATAAGTCTCCCTGTCATGACCTGAAGTTTCCCTATTTCTACCCTCAGGGAGACTTCAAGTCTCCCTGTTCTTTTGAAGTGTGGTGAGCCCTGCTATGATCAGATTGATGTCAATTTGAACTATTTAAAACATTTATAATAATAGACTTAACTGTGACCATTAAGTAAGAATTCCAACAAAACTGAATATACATTCCTTTCTTTTTCATATTTAATGTGAGAAAGACTTAAATAAATCAATGAACTTATAAACAGAGTAATGTCCCTTGATTTACAAATTGGTAACTTATACTGAGGTTATTGCTCCATAACTTGCATAAGTTATCTGAAAACTAGAGGATGACATGCCCCCGCGCAAGGTTGAATCAAATTGTGATTTTTTAGTAATGATATTTGTGTCTGTAAGACACATATGATGCCCCCGCCAAACACTTGTTACTCTAGGAGTTGCTCAGATAAACTATGCACCAGCTATTACTAAATCACCCAAAAAATTAGAAAGTGTAAGAATGTATATTTTTGAAAAAAAAAGAACTAAAATCAAAATACATACCACATGCACATCTTAAATATAGGTACAAATGAACTGCAAAATAAAAGCTTCCTAGCACCAAAATTGTAGGAGTTGTGAGGACAATTTGTGTACCCTCTATTAATAATTAACCCAAAAAATGAATAATTTCAACAATGTATATTTTTTCCAAAAATGCATCAAAATCAGAATCCTTTCAACATGCACATCTTCAATATAAGTACAAATTATCTGCAACATAAAAACTTCCTAGCATCAAAACTGTAGGAGGAGTTGTGTGGACAAACTATGTACCCACTATTACAAAATCACTGAAAAATGACTAAGTTCAACAATATATATTTTCACAAAAATTAACCAAAATCAAAATCCTTACCACATGCACATCTTCAATATAGGTACAAATGATATGCAAAAAATAACTTCCTAGCATAACAACTGTAAGAGGAGTTGCTCGGACAAACTATGTACCCACTGTTACAAAATCCCCAAAAAATGACTAAGTTCAACAATGTATAATTTTGACAAAAATTAACCAAAATCAAAATCCTTACCACATGCACATCTTCAATATAGGTACAAATGATCTGCGAAATAAAAACTTCCTAGCATTACAACTGTAGGAGGAGTCGCACGGACAAACTATTTACCCACTATTACAAAATCACCAAAAAATGACTAAGTTCTACAATGTATATTTTGTACAAAAATGCACCAAAATCAAAAACATGCACATCTTCTATATATGTTCAAATGATCTGCAAAATAAAATCTTTCTAGCATAAAAACTGTAGGAGGAGTTGCGCGGACAAACCATGTACCCCCCTCGGACGGACGGACGGAAGGACGGACGGACGGACGGAAGACGGACGGAAGGGCAGGGGTAAAACAATATGCCCCCCGACTTATCGTCGCGGGGGCATAAAAAAACAGTAACTCATTTAAGTGATGTTAGATATAACTTATTTAAGTTGCAACCCTGACTGTTCATCTGGTTTGTTCAGTTCTTTTGTAATGGTTGGTTTTCAGATCTGATCAGCTATAGTGATCTGTTTGTTCAGTTCTTTTGTTTTGGTTGGTTTTCAGATCTGATCAGCTATGTTGATCTGGATTGATTTTCAGATTGATTCTTATTTTGCCATTTATGTATTATTTATTTAGTAACACTCTGTTCAAAAATGCATAAATGTACTGCCCGGTGTAAAACAACTCAATTATCTGTGAACTATTTGTATTTTTTTGGACAATTATGATACATGTTTGAAAAAGAAAGGAAATTGGATAAATGTAAAGGAGACAACATCCCATATCCAGGTTAAACGACCCAAAACAAAGCATGTTTGTACTAAATTGACATTTGGTAGCCCATAAATGTCACCCTATTTGGCTTTTCAAGTAATTTAATGTACCTTTCAGTCACAAACATAACTGTACACATTACATCAGAATCAAAAGATAGTGTCATTTGAACAAGATGTTATCAGGCATGGTCGCCTTTTCAGTGTCATTTGAACAAGATGTTATCAGGCATGGTCCCCTTTTCAGTGTCATTTGAACAAGATATTATAAGGAATGGTCACCTTTTCAGGCTGTCAAAATAGCAAATACTCTTTTGCAGTAAGATTACATTTAACGAGAGGCTCTCAAGAGCCTGTATAGCTCACCTGGTCCATGACTGGCATACACTGCAGCCTAAATGACTCATTTCCTAGAAGCTTCAAAGGAGAAAATCTTTGAACGTGTTTTCCCCATAGGGTTCAATGTTAAACAATGGTCCCTGCTGGCGGCCTTGGATGAGGTGCAGACTTGTCAGACATAATTTTTAAAGAAGACTATTAAAGGCCTATTGTGACCAAGTTTGATTCCAACTGATTCCAACTGACCAAGTAGTTTCAGAAAAGAATGTCTTTGAATGTGTTTTTCCAATAGGGTCCCATGTTAAACTATGTCCCCCGCTGGCGGCCATCTTGGAATACATGCAGACTTACCAGACACATTCTTCGACAGGTACCGACTATGGACAGTTGTCATCGAGTATGATTCCAATTGGGCAAGTGGATTCAGCAGTTTCCATGGTTATTTAAAGCCCCACTATCCATTACAACTCATTTCAGACAATCATTCAAGAAAAAATTTGGGCAGGGATTCCCCTTGTAATTCAGATAACGCATATTGCTGAAATCAAAACATTTCAAGTCCTCGTTTCTATAAAAAAAAATTTGCAGGGTTCCCCTTTATTATCTAGTTTAAACATACTTCTTAAATTGTGAAGAAAACTATGAAGCACAATACGACAATCAAGCTTACATTGTAAGATATACAGCTGAACTTCTGTCTCTCAAACTTTGGTAGCTGGAAAGCAACCAATATCTTGAACTGTATTTACTGTTTATTTCATAAATGTGGTTAGTAATCCTATTGCTGAGAGAATTGATCAATAGGTTGGTGTCTTTGCCTAAAATGTTTACAAAAGACATTTAAATATTCCTCAATAGGTCATTGATTTTATTTATAGGTCAGGCATTTAAATCACTTTGGATGAAGCATGGTGTTCAGCCAACCTGAACAAAAATACTCACTTTAGGAATTACTGTAAAGTACATCTCAACTATTACCTAGGTTTTGAAATATCAAGGATTAAGAGGACCGATAAAATCTTATTATAGTACTAGTAGTTTAAACAGTACATCTGGTTAATTTATGAAAAATGCTGTTTAACCTCAATTAGCCTTTCCTATAAAAAAAACAAGTTTGGGTGAACTTGACTTGTTTCTTGTTGAAATTTACATCAGGTAAACTGGTCCATATCCAGGACAAATACAATGAATGGGTATGTGAAATTGACATCAGGTAAACTGGCCCATATCCAGGACAAATACAATAAATGGGTATGTGAACTTTCTTGAGGTCAAACTTTTTGAGGAACCTTTAGTGTACATTCAGTAATAGAAAATTTGTTGTAAATCAAATTCTTCTTGCAGATAATATTACTATTTA
>MJUU01061831.1:198911-218689 GCA_002080025.1 Modiolus philippinarum | reverse complement strand
TTATTTGCCAAAAACAGCAATTTACCCCTATGTGCTATTTTTAGTAATGGCAGCCATGTTGTTTGGTCCTCAAACTAATCGAACACAATTTTGAATCTAGATACCCTAGTAATGATTCCCACCAAGTTTGGTTAAAAATTTGCCAAGTGGTGTCAGAGGAGAAGATTTTTGAAAAAGTTTACGACAGACAGACGAGGGACGGACGCCGACGGACGCCAAGTAATGGCAATAGCTCACATGGCCTCATTCGTTTTCCACTTGTTGCTCATGTGCGTATTGGGCCTTGGTGGCCGAGTGGTTAAGGTAGTTCTACTACCTATACATCCACTGTAGTCTTATCACCACTGCGGTGTGAGTTCATGCCCCACTTTGTAAATTACAAAAGAGGGTGCACTCGACTTCTAATTGTTTGTGATAAGGTAGGTCAGTTACCTGCCCAAGGTCGATGGTTCTCTCCAGCCACTCCGGCTTCCTCCAACACTAAAACTGACCATCATGAAATAGTTGAAATACTGCTGAAAGCGATGTAAACCCAATATCAATCAATCAATCATATGTCACTATTCTTCACCTCAAGTGGTCTCACAACATTTTTTGCACATCATATTAGAATTGTATTTTCATTTTGCACTATGATATTATTCAGTAGATACTTATAGTAATGTTGTACTTACAAAATATATTAATTGGTTGAGTTGTCACATGTTAAATGTACAAATTCCATTTTCATAAAATGTTATCCTTGAAACTTTCCAAATCTGCAAATTATAATAGAATTCCACAATTAATTCAAAGCACATATTTATCATGTTTAATTTAGACCAGTGTTTTTTCATTAGTTGGTTTACGGGACCCCATACCCTAATTTGGCTGTTTTCAAAATAAAAATAAAATTTCAAAAAGGTCTTTTATTTTTCCAGTCTGATTCCCGCCTTAAATGATTCCTAAAAATAATTTTGTCATCGGTATCATGAAGATAATACTCATTTGGACACAGAGAAGATAACAAAATACAAAACAATCTGTTCAAATCTGATCAGAATGGATGCCTGAAAACTGGAAATGATGACCAGAAGTTTCCTCTTTAGACTGGTTCCTGATTCAATTTCATATTTAGTTATTTTTGTACTGGTGTTTACATTTAGTTTTCTTCACTTTGTTGATAATGTTAAGTTATTTTTATTTTGGTATTAACTTTAAGTTCTCTATGGTTTGGTGTTCATATTTAGAACTTTTATTCAGATTTAGCAATATATTCTATTGCGAAAATTTATATTACATCTATTAATATCAGGTTTTAGATGTCTAATTAATGTTCACAATGATGGAGCTTTACTTTGAGGACGTTGCAACTTTGATTTGGTTCAGATTTAGTTCTCTTTGTTTCAGGGTTCCAATTTACTACCATTTGCTTTTGGTGTTCTGATTTAGTTTTTCTTTGTTTCAGTGTTCTGATTTACAAACATGTACTTCCCTTTGGTTTGTTATTATGATTTATTTCTCTTTGTTTCAGCGTTCAGATTTTCTTCCCTTTGTTTTAGTGTTCAGATTTACTTCCCTTTGTTTTGTTATTATGATTTATTTCTCTTGGTTCCGGTGTTCAGATTTTCTTCTCTTTGTTTTGGTGTTAAGATTTCTCTTTGTTTCAGTGTTCAGATTTACTTCCCTTTGTTCTGGTGTTCAGATTTACTTCCCTTTGTTCTGGTGTTCAGATTTTCTTCCCTTTGTTTTAGTGTTCAGATTTCTCTTTGTTTCAGTGCTCAGATTTACTTCCCTTTGTTTTGGTGTTCAGATTTAGTTCTCTTTGTTTCAGTGTTCAGATTAACTTCCCTTTGTTTTGGTGTTAAGATTTCTCTTTGTTTCAATGTTCAGATTTACTTCCCTTTGTTTTGGTGTTCAGATTTAGTTATCTTTGTTTCAGTGTTCAGATTAACTTCCCTTTGTTTTGGTGTTCAGATTTAGTTCTCTTTGTTTCAGTGTTCAGATTAACTCCCCCTTGTTTTGTTTGCATAAGCTTGCGCCAACAAACATCATACTAAAATTTGATAACAATCCGTTCAATAGACAAAGTTGCTGTCCACAGACGCCGACGCCAGCGCCATACCATAATACGACCGCAAAATTTTTGCGGTCGTACAAAAAAGAGTATATTGAAAAAAGTAAAATATTCTTATGCAGACCAAACCCATTAAAGGTCAAATTATCACCTCTGGGTTACATTGTTGAAATCAGATTTCCTATAAACCGAATTGTAACATGACATTTTATTCTAATTTAAAACTTTTAATTTTATTATCCACCAATCATAGGAGTTGTAGTGCTTAATACTGAATACAGCTTTGGGTTCAAAACTGGATCCCTGTTCGAAAGTCAATATTTGCACACTTGATACCTACAGCATATACACTGTATTTGTCAACGTCAAAACATGACATGTCCTACAGTTTTAGTAAGTCACACACCAAAGAACACCATTCGACAGCATTTCAATATAGTGGCACCTCTTTTGATTTTTGGAGCTTTATTTCCCAGAGGTCACCCACCCCCTGTCAGAAAAATGCAGAATTTTTTTTTTTCTCGTTTTTAAGATATGTCGGCGTCATTCCATAACATATCGAAAGAAAATAAAATTGAAGCCAAGATCATATGCAGATAGAAGGTCATCCATATTGGTAACAAAGTCGTTCAATTCTATTGCAGTGTACCCATATTTGGAAGCTGAAATTATAAATTGATCAATTTTATCAAAAAGGCTTATTTGAAATGGACTATAGACATAGAAATAGCCTAAATAATTATAACTTTGACTAAAATCAATAACAATCCACTTACAATGATGAATGGCATGCCAAAAAGTTTCATCTAACTATTTGCCATATTAGGCAAAAGGTGAAGTTTCAAGTGCCGCTAAATTTTGAAATTTTAACCAAAAAATTCATTTTGAAAATATTAAAACTGCATTCAAAAATATGAAATACACATGCACTACTAAAGCTTCTCACATTTGTTCCGAAGTGATACAACAGGCATATAAGCAATCTGCATCTGTCAACCCAAAAAATAAATTTTCACCAAAGCCTACCCCCCTTTTCTTATGATTTTTACCATACATGAAGACTATAATTCAGGAAATACAGTATGAAAAAACTTTTATTCGGTCAAAATTTTAAATCTACTTGGAATCTAGTGTTATAGTACCATTCAATACATATATAAGAATATAGATCGTGTCTGTAAGACACGGATGCCCCGCCAAAAGATTTACATGTATCACAAAGGATGACCTCATACTAAAATGTAGGTCAAAGCCACTTAATTGTCAATGATTTGGGTGGTGCTCATCAAGGCAATTAATTTGATGACATATCATTGTCCTATAATGAGTAGTTATTGAGAAATCGACTTTAACGCAAAACTTAACCAAAGTCACTGAAGCGTAAAATATAGGTCAAAGTCACCTCATTGTCAATGATTTGGGTAGTACTCATTAAGGCAATTAATTTGATGAAATATCATTGTACTATACATTTGTAATATGTAGTTGTTGAGAAATGGACTTAAACGCAAAACTTAACAAAAGTCACTGAAGCATAGGTCATAGATACCTAATTGTCACAGATTTGGGTAGCACTCATAAAGGCAATTAATTTGATGAAACATCATTGTCCTATAATGTGTAGTTGTTGAGAAATAGACTTAAACATAAAACTGAACCAGAGTCACTCAGATTCACTCAAGCATGAAATACATGTATATGTCAAAGAGTCAAACTACCTAGTGAACTATGCAGTACTATCAAAGATCCACCTACTGACCTATTACCATTGTTCTAACCCTTACATTTTCTGAGAAATGGACTTAAACGCAAAACTTAACCGGACGTACGGACGCAAGATGTACGGACGTACGGAAGGACGGACAAGGGTAACACTATATTTGTGGGCAGGGCATAAAAACGTGAAAAACCCATTTTTGCTATAGGTTACAAGTGTGCAAATATTTACAATGCATTTTCCATAGGGGGTTCCCCTGTTTGGCAATTACCTAAAAATAGATGAAGGCTTTTTCCATCCCGGGGGTCCTGAAAAATGATAAGTACTCATACAGATATTTAGAATTCCAAAATAAACTAGAGGCTCAGACACTGTGACTGTATTGCTCACCTGACAAAATGCTGAACAGCAGGGTTTTCGTTGTTCTGCATGGTGGCCATGTTTTTTATTGGATCGGAACGAAATGAACAATCTTTGTTAAGGACCTTTAGTACATCATTTCTGTAAAGTTTGGTTGAATTTGCTTCAGTGGTTTCAGAGGAGAAGAAGAAAATAAGAATTTTCCCATAGAGTCAAATGTTAAACTATGTTCCATGCTGGCAGCCATGTTTTTATTGGAACAGAATTAAATAAGCAATCTTTGTTAAGGACCTTCAGTTCATCATTCCTGTAAAGTTTGGTTGAATTTACTTCAGGGGTTTCAGAAAAGAAGACTAGAGGCTCAGAAACTGAGCCTGTATCGCTCACCTGACAAAATGCCTCTATGCCATGCATGACCAATCTAGAACTGTCGCCGAATGGCAGCCAGGCATACCCCTGCTAATTGAACCCTGAATCAATAGGGAAAGTGTAAATTTAAGTGTGTGTGGACACAATACAGTTGTGGACACACAAAATGACATACCTCCCCTTTTTTTCCTGAAAATATTAAAGGACAAATTATCTCCCGTTCAAAATTTCAGACAGCAACCATGTAACCATGTAACTTCAAGCACATCTTCAGGTGGTGTACTAAAATTGTGCAACATTTCATCAAAATCCAAGCAGTGGTTTAGGAGAACATGCGCTGACAAGGATCACCCCCTCCCCTTTTTACCAGAAAATATTCAAAGATGAATTATTCCCCTTAAAAATTCCACACAGCAGCCATATTAATTTCATCTTCCGGTGGTGTGCTACAACTGTTTAACATTTCATCACCATCTAAGCAGCAGTTTAGGAAAACATGCACTGACAAGGTTTGCCTCCCACTTTTTTCCAGAAAATATTCAAAGACGAATTATCTCCCCTTTAAAATTTCAGGCAGCAACCATTTTACTTCATGCACATCTTCAGATGGTGTACTACAACTGTGTAACATATCATCAAAATCCAAGTAGCCGTTTAGGAGAACATGCCCTGACAAGGTTTGTCTCCTCCTTTTACCAGAAAATATCAGGCCTCGACAATACCGTTTGTCCGATTGCCCGGGACAATTGGATACGTCTGTCGGACAAGTGAAATTTGGAAGTCACTTGTCCGTCGGGACAAGTTAAAATTTTTGTCAAACTAGGAGTTCAAATCCCCCAAAACGATGCTTAATGAGAAAATCATTTATATTCCTCAAAAAACTAAATTTTTATCATGAACCATTCACAAAGAACGAAAATATTGACCGATTTCAACGTAAACATTTACGTTTTCACTTGTGTCCGCCATTTTGATAATACCGATCGTAAGACGAAATGAAATAAAAATACGGATTCTTAAGCGAAACGAAATTTGAACAAAGAAACGCACTCGCACCGGTACTTATTATTGACATCAATTGAACAAGGGAATTTTACTTTTTACCTGAAAAGATCGGGCACAATTTCAAGATATTTCTTTCAATTTATTTAAATTCAATGCAAGAGAAAATAGTATCAGTCCATAATCATGAAAGTAACATGTTTCCCATTGTACATGTATCTGTAAAGTTCATATCATGATCTTATGAATGAAATCTTGTAATAGGAAGACTGAATGAAGAAACATCTATAGCTAGACAGGTCCCCATTAAAAATGTATGAATCACCACTCTAGCATTTTTTGTTACTATTGTATTTTTCAAAGAATAATTGTTAACCCCAATCAAGTCTGTCAAGTCTTTTCATATACCAACTATTTTTCAGTAATGTCTAGTATCTATTAATGTGAAATACCAGATTTTCAAAAAATATGTACATACTTGCATAATGATTTACTTCAGAATACCTAGGGACAACTAGAAAAGTTTTCTACTAGTTTTGTCTTCAGTTTAATGTACTCTTTTTTAAAACTACATAAGCCTAGGTACATAAGCCTATATGTCAGCATGTATCATTTCCATCAAATAACTTTTTTCTTTGATTTTTATTTTTCTTCTTGATACCCTTTTTGGATATTCAATCAAATATTTCGGACAAGTGATAATTTCATTCGGACAAGTAAATCTTCAGAGGTACTTGTCTGAAGGGAAAAGTTTGAAAAAAAGTTATTGTAGAGGCCTGAATATTTGAAGACAAATTATCTCCCTTAAAAATTTCAGGCAGCAACCATATTACTTCATGAACAATATTCGGATGTGTACTACAACTGTGTAACATTTCATCAAAATCCAAGAAGCCATTTAGGAGAACATGCGCTGACAAGGTTCGCCTCCCCCCTTTTCCAGAAAATATTCAAAGACGAATTATCTCCCCTTAGAAATTTCTGGCAGCAACCATATTACTTCATGCACATCTTCAGATGGTGTACTACAACTGTGTAACATTTAATCAAAATCCAAGCAGCTGTTTAGGAGAACATGTGCTGATAAGGTACATGGACGGACAGATGGACGGACAGGGCGATTCCTATATACACCCCAAACTTTGTTTGCGGGGGGTGTAAAAAGATGTATTTTACCAATGAGGTCTAATGTTAAGCTGTTCTCCATTGCCACAAGTGCTTTTAGTCTGATCCTATTGAAATGAGTAATCTTTGCAAAGGACACCTTCCATACATAATTCCTGTAAAGTTTGGTTGGTTGAATTTGCTTCAGCTGTTTCAGAGCANAAGATGAAAATGTGATTTTTTTCCAAAGGGTCCCATGTTAAACCTAAGTTCTTTGCTGGCGTCCATATTTTTTATCGGATCAGAAAGAAATGAGCAATCTTTGTTAAGGACCTTAAGTACATCATGCCTGTAAAGTTTGGTTGAATTTGCTCTAGCCGTTTCAGAGCAGAAGATGAAAATGTGATTTTCCCATAGGTACTTGTACAAATAATAATTGTTTTTTAGGGAGGTCAGACAATACTATGATTTTACTGATAAACATGTGCCATAAAAAGCCATGCATTGGCAGAATAAAATAAGTTCTATGTTTCCGGTAACCCAACCGACCCTAGATTTTAGGGGCTAAAATTACCTACCCTAAAGTTTTTTTGGCAAATTTTTTTAAGAAGCACTGTTAAAGTCCAGAAGTAACTCCCTATATGTCTATGTAAAAAGTTTTGAAAAAATAAAAAAAAATGCCTACCGACCGACCCTAATTTTGAAGAGCACTTTACCGGAAACACAGGTATTTTTTTTTTTGGCCTTATCCGCATTTGTGTATTATCTTAGTCTATTGGAAATTACAGATGCATTTTGTTTTTCCCAGTGTTCCCACTAGCCCATTTTAGAAGGGCGCCGCACCCCTGGTGCCCTTTGCAGCACCCCTGATGCCCTTTGCAGTGCCCCTGATGCCCTTTACAGTCCCCTTGATGCCCATTTGCAGTGCCCTTGATGCCCTTTTGCAGTTTGCATCACTCTTCATCGGTTTATTTCAAGATCATATCTTGACATTTTTGAAAACAGCAATTATCCCTTTATGGCCCCAGTGTTTACATAACTGTAACAGCTGATTAACCTGTCAATTGATTGGAATTGTCCAAATGTTAACTTTATTACACCTTTCCTGAATTATCTGAGCCATTAATGAACATTTTCCAGCTTGGTTCCCAGGGATTTACCTCCATTTCTGTCAGGTGGGGTCCCAGGGATCCACCATATTAATTTTCCTGGATCGTTCTGAACAAAATGTCGGTCCCAGGGGGTCACATAATTCTTTCTTGATTGATGAGTAAGTTTTAGTTTTACGTCAAGTAAGCAATATTTTTACTTATCAGTGTTTTTTTTAACCAATTTGAGATAGGTCCTTTTTGGGTCATTTTGGGAATATTTTTATCTGCAAATTACGCTTTTGGGGATTAAAATTAGGGGGTAGACTTCAGATTTTTTGGAAATCTGCATGATTTTAAAAGAATTCTCATTGGGACTGGGTCCTATAAACGGACCCAAATTTGGCAGAAAAAAAAACACTGCCTATCTATATCAGGACGGGAGCCAGTTAATCAATTCAAAAATTTACATATAAACCAGAAATAAAGCTGAAAGGACAAAAGGTGTAACGAAATTTGAAAGGAGGAATACAAATGTAAATTTCTTACCCCTACCCATTTCTTCACTTTTCCTGTCCAGAGAAATGGGAAGGGGCATTGCAGTAAATCAAGCCCTCTTATATACGGGAGTCATATATATTCAACAATTCTTCGTGGATTTTCTGATGAATAGAAATAAGACACATCTGAGTGGTGTTGCTACCCACAAAACGAAAGACTACCACTTACACAATCGATGTCACACAAGAAAATTTTGAAGTATAGAAAAAAAATGCTAGGGTCGGAAGGAAAAATAAGGAACGGTCGGGTAGCAGGAAACACATTTTTTTCTTGGCCTAACTTGCAAGTTTAAAAAAANCTATTTTTAGTAACAGCGGCCATGTTGTTTGGTCCTCGGACTAACCGAACACATTTTTTAAACTACATACCCTGGTGATGATCCAGGCCAAGTTTGGTTTCATTTGGCCCAGTAGTTTCAGAGAAGATTTTTGAAGAAAAGTTTACGACGTACGGACGGACGGACGGACGGACGACGGACGACGGACGCCAAGTGATGGCAAAAGCTCACCCTGGCTATAGCCAGGTGAGCTAAAAAAAGGAAGTTTGTGGTGTGTTTTAGTTCTGTATTTACCCCAGCCCAATCACAAATGTCACAAAGTCATGATGCCGTCAATCAATCAGATAATTCAGGAAATTTCTTTTTTCTTTCGAATTCTCTTTGCCTGGCTTTCAACTGCTTATTTGCTTAATCTTTTATCCCGACGCCTTCAAAGTTTGTTTTCTTGATTGTATATATGATAGCATGAGAGTGCACATGTATTTGTTTGACTCATAATGGCAACGTCCGATGGATTCTTGAAAATGAATTTAAAATAGAAACAAATTGTTTACAGTGTCTCTCCTTGATCTTGAATTTCGAATAGTATTCTTTCATTGGAATAGAGCGAATTCGAGATACTACACAACCTGGTGCCAGATCTACATGTACCATAGCATTTTTATACATTGATTTGCGTCCCGTCGGATGAATATTGTAATAAAATGTGCGTCCTGTCATTTATGTTAGCGTACCAGACGCGTGTTTTACTCGTCCCGTAAATCCCTGGGTTCCAATCCACTTATTTTTGATGGGTATGGGCCTTTGAATCAGAAAACTTATTTTTTACTCTTTTGCTGTTGTAAAAACAAAGCCTTCTTTTACTGGTAGGGACTTGGTTCAACGTTGTTGCATATTACTGCTACGCCCCCCTCGTAGGTCACACCTATTTTCATATTAAGGCATCATACCACCAAAAGGAAATTCGTCCACCAAAGGTTGTATGTTAAAATAGTACTTATCAATGGAGTATGGATATTTCTATGGGATATTGAAATAGTTCTGTATACAATATACAATGTGATTAACCTGCATACTGTTTGAAAGCTGAACATCATAGGTACCAGAAAAAANAGTATAAACCGTAACAGAGTAAAGAGTATAAAAATGTACTCTGTGATATCGTAAAATTACTTTGGTTAGCTTTTCTGGAGACCGATTAGGTTGATGACTTTTTTACTTTAATGTCAATGGCATCGACAACAAATGATTAACGATGTACTGTTCCCAGACTAAGTTGCAATGTTCTAAATTCAAACAGATGGTGTTTTCCATCGATCTTATGGGCAAATACTCCTTCACTTTGAATCATGCTGAACACACTACAATCATGTAGAACAACCAATGGACCAGATACCTTTCACACTAATACACCATCTTTTTTACGTTATGTTCTGTTACAGCTCCTTTAGTGTAATTTTTAGACTTTTACATAAAGGATTTTATTTTTAATGAACTTTATCTTATAAATTAAACATCGAACTATATATATCCTACTCAAAGCTCTATTTCTACTTTCCAATGGTTAGCAAGAGTCGACGGACTTATGTCCAACTAACAATACAGCCTCTCACTGATACTGCCGATGTCTACTGAAATACATGACGATTCTTTACCAAACCCATTGGGAGTTTTGAATTTGATTTTCCTTCCGTAGTGCGACAGTGTTTTACCAGTGGACTAGGCTCCTTGAGCTAGCCGGCAGTTTAGCGGCGAGCACTCTTTGACCCATCTTTCAAAATTACGTTTTGTCCCCCCATTTTTCTTTTCTAGATTGTGGTCATGGAGTTAGTAGTCTACCTGTATGGGTTTTATTCGTATGTTTATTCTACGATAGGGAAACGGGACAGAGAAAGGGGAGGTTTGGGTACCCATAAACCGGTTTAACCCTACCGCTGGCTTTTTCTAGTGCCGGTACCAAGTCCGGCTGTCCCGAGTTCCTATCGTTGTTCATGTTTGTCTTTTGTATTTTTATTGTGGGTTTTTTTCTTGTGCAGTTCCTATTTCCTTTCTGGCATGTGGCTATGTTTTTCGGCCATTGCAGGTGTTTCCTGTTATCTTTTTTATTCCATAGTTCAGCTAAAACAAGCTAAGACATGCGCGCAAATGAAACAGGAAAAGTGCGCAAATGAAAAAAAAGTGCGCAAATGAAATAAAAAAAATGTGCGCAAATGAAATAAAAAAAATGTGCTCAAATGATAAGCAAAAGTAAACAATTGAAATGCACCGGGGTTTTATTTGTATGTTTATTATACTACTGGCAAATTAGAGAGAGAGAAAGTGGAGTTTGATTACCCATTAACCGGCTTAACCCTACCGTTAGCTTTTGCTCGTGCAGGTACAAAATCCGTCCATCCTTTCGTTTTTGTCTCGCCCGCCCGAGACTTAGGGATAGCTTTCCGGCGGCGGCGGGATGGCGGAAAAAATTGCAAACTATTGTGAATTAACAAGCTTATGTTAGTTGTGGGTTCTTAATATTTGGTGTGCAGATGCATCATTATGAGTACTACTTGTTTATGGCCCTGGCCCTTAGTCACGCATGAAAGATCACTTTACGTTTTTAGCAAGTAGTTTGTCTACCAGTAGTCCTAGGCACTTGATATTTGACATGCAGTTGCGCCTTGAAGATTACATACCGATTCCACGCCTAGATGGTAGCCCTGGCCCCTTAGTCACGCATGAGCGATCACTTTAAGTTTTTAGCGATGAGTTTGTACAGCCTATACCAGTAGTCCCAGGCACTTGATATTTGGCATGTAGTTGCGTCTTGGGGGACTACATACCGATTCCGTGCCAAGATGGTGACCCTGGTCCCTTAGTCACGCACACTACAAAACACTTAAAGTCTGAAACGGGCACTATTTGTACTGAAAAGTACTCGACCAGTCTCAACTTGTCTGAAAATTTCTTAAGTAGTCTCGACCAATGTCTGATTCAGTCTGAAGTCTCGACCTGTCTCGACTAGTCTGGACCTGTACTGAAAAATTCTCGACCTGTCTCGACCAGTCTGAACCTGTACTGAAAGAGTCTCGACCTGTCTCGACCAGTCTGAACCTGTACTGGAAAGTCTCGACCTGTCTCGACCAGTCTGATATGGTACTGAAAGAGTCTCGACCTGTCTCAACTAGTCTAAAATAGTAATGAAATAGTCTTGATCATGGAAATCTCATATATGCTTTGAATCAGTAAATTAATTTAGTGTTCAAAAATTAAATTCTTAAATTAACCCTTCATGCATTTGATTGCATAATGTTCGGCAAATGGTTTTATTACTGTTATATATAAAATATAAAAAAAATCTAAACTCACAATATCAGCAAGCATTACCATATGAGGAACAGAAAAATAATATACTGTTTACTTAATAGTTCGAGTTTTATACCGCATTTATCAGTGCACATTTACAGAAAACATACTAATAAAGAAATAACCAAATAGAAAGAAAGAAAAATTAACTCTCATGTGACACTTATAATACATCGGCAAACGAATACCGAAGCAAGAAAAGGAAAGGGGGGATTCTAAAATCATAAATTTAACACCACGGCAATTCACATCAACACGAATTGAGACAGTATGACAAAGACAAAACAAATAAACAAAAATGAACAAGAACGCCACAAAACTAAAGCACTAGCAGTGTGAACCCATATAAAAACTGAGGTATCATCAGGTGCTCAGGAAGGGTAAGCATGATCTGCTCCACGCGTGGCACCCATCACACTGCCAGTGAAAAGTCTATAAGAGATATATTGGATATGATTTTTCTTTGTTCAAAATTTTTGTTTTGCTACTTTTATTATCTTTTTAATTTGCAAGGGGTTTTATTTTAGAAAAGGGATTTTTTATTAATGTAATCAAAATTATAAAAAGTTCCAATTCAAATTCAATGTGTGTACCACTAATCATTAGTTATGAAACATGTGGTTGTCAAAAATTGCTATTTAAGGTACTTGTAATATTCATAAATGTAAAGGTACATGTATTAATATACACCGAACACACAATTTTTATCTGAGGCCATGTCACTCACCTGTGCCATGTTTGTTATTTGAAGGTGTAACTGATGATGGAAATCAACTCAGTTTGCAATTTGCAATCATAAGCAATTTATAGAATATATAAGAAATAAAAGTTTAAATATTATCTATACAAATAATCAAATTTGTGCATTTTATATTTATTCATATTTTCTCTTATTTATTTAAGATAATAATTATATGCAAAAATTTTGGTTTGACATAAACAAGAGAATACATTTGATATTAATTTTTGAGAAAAGAATTCTTTCTATTTCAGTAACAAATTTCTAGATGCATTAAAGATTTCTGTTTTTTAAAATATTGACCTTTGATCTTTTAATTAGTATAAAGGTTCAGTTTATTCAGCAAAACACTTTAGGATGTATTTTTTTAATTGTCGCTAGATTTAGAATGCTAAACACCTATTATATTTTTTCTCCTTTTTTTGATTGTTCGTTCTTTTGATTGACGGTTCGGTTCTCACTTACTTTTTAACGCAGGTCAAGACTCTTTCAGTAGTAATTCAGGCTGATCATGACAGGTTCAAACATGCCCGGAGATTCTTTCAGTATTAAATCAGACTGGTCGAGACCCTTTCAGTACTATATCAGACTGGTCGAGACTTTCCAGTACAAGTTAAGACTGGTCGAGACAGGTCGAGAAATTTTTAGTACTAGTCCAGAATAGTCGAGACTGGTTCAGTAAATTTCAGACTACTTTAGTAATATTCAGACATGTTGAGACTGGTCGAGTACGTTTCAGTACAAAAAGTGCCCGTTTCAGACTTTTTGTGTTTTGTAGTGGCATGAACGATCACTTTAAGTTTTTAGGAAGCAGTTTGTACAGTCTATACCAGTAGTCCCAGGCGCTGTATATTTGACATGCAGTTGCATCTTGTGGAGTACATACCGATTCCACGCCCAGATGGTGGCACTGGCCCCTAAGTCACGCATGAACAGTCACTCTAAGTTTTTAGCGATGAGTTTGTTCAGCCTATTCCAGTAGCCCTTGGCACTTTATATTTGACATGCAGTTGCATCTTATGGAGTACATACCGATTTCATGCCAAGATGGCGGCCCTGGCCCCTCAGTCATGCATGAGCGATCACATCATTTTTTAAGCAAATTGTTTACACAGTTAAAGAATTATACTTTATTTTTATGGCTGCTGCAGTAAATCAATGTGCAAATTTAAGCGATGCAAGGGGCGGGCGAGACAAATCCTCCGTCCACAGTTTATTTTACATTTGTCTTTTCCTTTGTTTCCTTGTTAAGTTCACTTGTGGATTATGGCAGGCAGACAACAAGCTCCAAAGCCTCTATCTTGAGAAGTAAGGATAAGACAAAACGTAATTTAGAAAGATGGGTCAAGGACTTAACTGTCGGGTACCTCAAGGAGCCGACAGTAATGGAAAACACTGTCGCCCTACGGAAGTATAATCAGACTCAAAACTTTTCACAAATTTGGTAAAGAATCATAATGTATTTCAGTAGACATCGACAGTAACATTAAGAGGCCAGTATACCTGTAAAATCTTAAGCTCATTGGATTCCAAGCCAATTTCACTGATCATGCAGAATATCCTGTCAATATCCCTTAATACGTAAAGAATGTGAGTTATGTCCAAGTTTTCTGTTTGTTGGCATTTTAACAAAATTTACGAAAAAATTAGGATGCACTTAGTAATAAGCCAATCAGCAGGGCCTAGTGAAATACCAACTACCTGTGTATTTAATTTCTGTAGATGACATTTTATGCCTCTTCAGTAACCATCAAATTAAAATATTTGTAAGACAATGAACCGAATCGAAATATGTGAAAAAACTGATTGAGTACAAGTAAGAAATAGGATGGAAATGAAAAGCCAAAATAGCTAAGGACAGAGATATGTTCGAGGAAGGTACTCGTTAGGTTTAAACATTTTAAATTTTAAATCTGTTTTCGGGCCAGGGCCAAAATGAAAAGTATTTGACAAAAAAATCATTTAATACTGATGCACTTATTCAGAGCTGTTTGTATTTCTTGTTTGATTGTAAAAAAAATCTCTTGTGAAAAATGAGGAAAAGCAAAGCCCTTTAAAGAGCATACAATACTTCTTTTATTCCGACCTTTTGTTGTCGTTTTCCTTCAGGTTTTTGTTAATGGAATTTTGTGCAATTTTTAGTGTCCAATTTTCTAGATACCTTTGTATACTACTGACATTGCCTGATATTTTTTACAAAAGTTTTGATAGACCTAACATTAATCCTTTTCAAGCTAAAAGAATAGCAAATCAATTATCCAAATGAACTAGAAGATACAGATCAAATAAAACCCTATAATAAGAACAAAACCAAGTAGTTAGCGGGGAAAATAAGTAATATGTAAAAAAAAGAAGACAAGAAATAGTATTTTATGTTTTAAAAGTTTTGATATGAATTTAGTTTTATAAGAATGGAAAAGCTCATTCTTGAAAACCTCACGGTGACTTAAAGATAAAGAACAGCTATAAAAGCGTTGTAATACTGCTTTGTTTTACCATGTACTTGTAAATAAATGAATAAACTCATATAACGTAAATATAAATAGGAGAAATATAAATACATTCCCCGTTTCCCTTTTTTCTATGGTAAATAAATAACAAAATACCGAAGTTACAGTAAATTTATTTTCTGCATATGCGCATTTCGACAAGTTATGTCTCATCAGTGCAGATCAAACAAAAATATTTGGTAGTGCATTAAAAAAAAAGAAAAAAAAACCTGTAAAAGCTGATGGAGAGCAATATAACCAAAATGATCTAAAAAGAAAAACCAAAAAAACAGCTTAAAGACAGAGCTATGAGACCTTTTTTCATGTGCATTTACTCCATATCCTTTTATTGTTCATAAGAATGGAAAAACATATCGGCAAGTAGGGGCGCACAACTCGTGCCCAGTGGTATGCCAACTGTCTGCTACGGTAACAACCAACCAAACTTGAATAATATATATTGTCGTCCTACACGTGCAGTTATATTCTGGAATATAGTCAACCAAAAAGTCCAGAATATTACTGAAATTCTCAGTTTACTTTTTGTTAGAATCGGCGTGGTCTTTGACAAATGCGTTATCTATAAATTAACACTTCGTCTACCGTCTTCAAAGAAAATACATTTTCTGATGAGTAGATGTAATCTTTATTAGAGATAACAACAACATAAGAAAAAGAAAAAAGAAAAACAGAAAATCAGTTTTGGTACTGTTGATAGAACAGAGATTGATCTTTGAGATATTGAAAATTTCTCGATTTTTGAAGGAATCTACTTCTGATTCGCATCACTAAAAGAGACACAGAGAGAGTCTAAACAGTATTTTGTATTTCTCTAAAAGTAGATGAAATATGTGATTATTAGAGAGGAGGGTTTCGTAGAACAATCGAAAGAACCGGTTGTTTCTTTCCTTGTAGTTTAGGTACCTAATACAAGGAAGGCAAATGGTTCAAAGATATGGAAATAAAACTTCACATGAATATCACAGGGACAAGTTTCCGGCAAAGAAAAAAATATTTACTATCAAATATGAATCTCGGAGATAAAACACGATTTTTTCTCCGAGATTCATATTTAATAGTAAACATTTTTTGTAGGCAGGGAGCAAGTCCCTGTGAACATATGGTAATACAACATTTCCTCGCGTCAAACACTATTCATGACATAAATTTTCTGTGAATTCAGTTACTGTGTATGGCCATTTAGACAACTTATGTCTCTTTAGTGCAGATCAAATCAAATCGATTGGAAGGCCATACACCAGAAATAATATAAAATCGTATACAAATCAAATAACCAAAAAGAAATGTCAAAATCAGCTAAAGACAGACCAATGCACATTGGAAACACTGCTTAGCTTTATGACCATGATTTAGATATTGCAATTTCCCTAATTAAATAGGTTTTCGGTCAACTACCGGGGACTTGTAGAGATAGTAAAACAGCATACATTTGACGTTTCAAATGCATGTAAGAAACGCAGAATCTGTCGGTCAAGTGTTAATATACCCCGTGAATGTTAAAACCTATATTTCTTCTTTAAAATACGAACAAAATCGTCTGAAATATATAGCAACTTGAGTGCACTTTCATTGAATGCCTGGTCTGTTATAACTTTAGTCTTGTTTACAAAAATGAAAATTCTGGTTGGCCATTTTTCCGAAAGAGTTTAATTTCCATTAATCCTCTTACCTTAAATCATTTACGGAAGAATTATTTGATCTCCACTGAAAAGACATAAGTGTTCGAAAGGCGCATATGCAGAAACAAAATTCACAATTACTTCGGTATTTTGTTATTTATTACCACTGGGCCGATGCCACTGCTTGTGGACTTTTACATTTGTAGTCCCAGAGGGTATTTACCAACCAAGTAGTCAGTACTTCGGTGCTGGACCGAAAAACGATTTTATTACGAAATTTGTCCAAAACTAATATGTATCTCCCTCTCGCATAGCTCTGTCCTTACCTGATTTTGGCTTTACTCTTTAGACCCTATTGGTAATGTGTTCTCTATCAAATTTTACACATATTTGGGTATAGGGATTTACTAATGCTTTGATTTGATCTGCACTGAAGAGACATAAGTTGTCGAAATGCGCATATGCAAAAACAAAATTCACAGTAACTTCTGTATTTTGTTATTTATTGTGTCGCCTGCACCTAGTGCAGGATCACTATCCGTCGTCTTGCGTCCGTCCGTCTGTCTGTCTGTCTGTCCGTCTGTCTGCATGGCTCAAAATTATTTTTACATTATCCGCATCTCCTCCTAGACCGCTTGGTACTTTCGAACGAAACTTGCAGGAATGCGTCAGTATATATTGTAGATGTTCACCATGTATTTAGTTTTTATTTTTGTTTTTCCAGATTCTGAACCTATTTTTGGACTTTGTCATTTTAGCTGAATTGGAGTCATAGGGTATACCTCCATTATCCGCAACTCCTCCTAAACCGCTTGGTACTTTCCAACCAAACTTGCAAGAATGCTTCAATATATATTGCAGATGTGCACCATGCATTTAGTTTTTGATTAATTTTGATTTTTTAAAGATTTTTTAGCTATCTTTGGACTTTGTCATTTTAGCTTATGGGCGTTATAGGGTATACCTCCATTATCCGCATCTCCTCCTAAACCGCTGGGTACTTTCGAACGAAACTTGCAGGAATGCTTCAGTATAAATTGTAGATGTGCACCATGCATTTAGTTTTTCATTTATTATTATTTTTTTCAGGTTTCTAGCTATCTTTGGACTTCTTTATTTTAGCTCATTGGAGTCTTAAGCGTATGCCTCCATTATCAGGTATGATACTTCTCACCCCAAAATGCAGAATGCTTCAATATATATTGTAGATGTGCCCATTTATTTTTATTTTCGTTAATTTTGATTTTTATTTCTGATTATCTTTGGACTTTGTCATTAAATAACAAAACAGGAATTCTTTAATATATATAGTGCAGGCGACACATGTGTTCCGTGGAACACCCATGCATTTTTTCTCAGATAAATTGTGATCAAGCAACTACTATATAGTATTCGCTGAGTAAATACAGAAACCATATATTTCTTTATTGTTCAGTTTTTACACATATTTGACTTAATGGTCTTCCAAATGTTTAAATTTTATCTGCACTGAAGAGACATAAGTTGTCGAAATGCGCATATGCAGAATTTAAATTCACAGTAACTTCGGTATTTAGTTATTTATTAACTTAAAAAGGAGAAGTGATTTGACATTTGTTCTTGATATTGCATACCTAAAAAAGTGTCGAGAAAATCTTGTTGATTCATAATAATTTCAAGCAAAATTATTTGTCCTGGTACAATTATAACACTTAGAGAAAGACAGAAAATACCATAACAGCAGAATTCTGCATAAGTTATGTGAATCAATGATAATCTTGACATTCTCTTTCTGTTGTAAAACACTGTTGGTTCGTTCTCCAAATAAGATGACTTGGTTCATTTAACCAGTCCTGAAAGAGTATCTTTGTCAACCAATGCCGGTATAGACTAAGTTGTAAGTTTTGAGTCTTTTTGCGTTGATTATACTTTTCAAAAAGATAACCAAACATGATTACACATGACCAGGAAAATAAGAAGTCAATTGAGGAACTTAATAATGAAACAGATAGTATTTCCATTTGAGTCACATTGGCTACCAACACTGCATTCATTAACTACCTATTAAATTTTAATAATGGTTGTCTTTCTTCCTTCAATTCACCAGCAATGATTTCTGAAAGATAACGGCAAACATCTATAATGACCGACAATTACACTCACAAGCGACAATTACAAGGAAACAAACTAAAACAATTATGAAGGCCAAAAAGACAAACGTGAATAACCCAGGAGCTTAGTCTTCTGGTAAAACACTGTCGCACTACGGAAAAAAATCAAACTCAATTTGCCAAAGGTTTGGTAAACAGTCATCATGTATTTCCGTAGACATCAGTCAGAGGCTGGTAAATGTGTCAAATCTTCATGTCATTGGATCCCACATCAAATTTAAAGGATTCGTTTAGAATATCCACTGTTACGCAAAGAATATAAGTTAGAACCTAGTTTTTCTTGACTTTTGGATCAGTTTCTGGCATTGAAACAACGGTAGTAGAATACCGAAGGAACAAGAGAAGAGAAGACCAAAAAAAAAAAAATCGAATTCCAAAGACATGGCAAAAACGGCAACAGAGGAAAACAAAGACAAAACAAGGACGTGAGACAGCTACAATGCACGGAAATAAAAAGACGACATTAAGAACTAAGGCATTCATAGTGTGAACTCCCATGAAAATCGGGATTGACATCACGTGCTCCGGAAGGGTAAGCATGTACTGCTCCGCTAGCGGCACCCGTCACACTATCAGTGAGATAATCCAGGGTTGAGTCAAACCCGGTTTTGTCAAATCCGTGAAGACGTGAAATCTATCTGAAAATGTTCGTTTTCATTTGGGACACAGACACGTCATATCTGTCAATGATGTCATGGTGACGTCCATAGAATTTCTGAAGGGGTGAAAGCAACAAAGACTGAACAAATCCCTGACTAAGCAACTTTTGGGACAGTGTTTTTGCACTATTAAAAAAATCACTGTATAAACTACATGCTCGACAGTAACGAATCAACTGTGAAATGTACACTCCATAGGCTGGAGAGGTAGGTATATTGCTG
>MJUU01061831.1:181254-192062 GCA_002080025.1 Modiolus philippinarum | reverse complement strand
GGGGACTAACAGTCCACCAGCAGAGGCCCAGTGGAAATAAATTACAAAATACCGAAGTTACTGTGAAAAACTTTGTTTCTGCATATGAGCATTTCGACAACTTATGTCTCTTCAGTGAGATAAAATCAAAATATTTGGAAGTCCATAAACCGAAATATGTGTAAACACTGATAGAGAATAAGTAACCAAAAAAATCTGAATAAAAAAAGCCAAAAACTGCTAAGGACAGAGCTATGCAAGAGGGATATACTTCTTTAACGAACAATCCACGGGCAATGACCGGAGAACTGCTAGGTGTGCAAAGCTATATGGTCCAACCTGTTGTTGAAAAAAAGAGTTAAGAATGTAAAGAAATGAAACAGAAAAAAATTGCCAGCATTATATTAAAAACGGCAGTAGAATCCTCAAGGATCAAAGCACAAGATTAAAAAAAGCAAAGTCAGTAGACAAGGCAAAAAGAAGCCGAGATAAATGACGTTGACTTCAACCAGTCCCGTGTCCGAATAAAGGACTAGGGTATATGACTAATATATAGTATTAACTGTATTATTGTAATAAATATATGTAATGCCTGTGGATTAGCACAAAGAATTTTTTTGGGCGCAAATTCACTAAAAACCAAGAGTATTAAGTGGTTCTAAAAGAGCATTCGAACAAAAGGCTTCACTTTTCGCCATAAAGGAGATCGCCCATTCTGTCTGAACTTATAATTAGACATCAATTATCAAAATGGAAATTAAATAAAGACAAAAGCAAGCGTTCACATCTTAAATTGAAAGCTGAAAGCATTTCCCCAAAATATAAAAAAACAGGGAGGGAATACAGAATCATCGCACACGGGCTTATCATTTTCGCTTTAAAATGTCGTTGAGTAAAAAGCAATTATTGAGTCCTCTAGGGACGATATGCTATATGACGTAGATATTTTTTGACAGTTATGTAATATTCAACTAAATTAGTTTCGACTTTGGAAGTTCATGTAAAACAAAAGTTCTTTTATGATTTTATCTGATATTTAGATTCGTCCCCCAGTGAGTAATGATTTCAAGAAATTTCACTAATAAGTACTTTCCTTATGCCATAAATGCAGTTAGTTATACTCTCACAAATGATAACGTTTCATTTAGATTCAATCAACGAAATATAACATTTTTGCACCCGTTCATTCATAAAATTTTGGTCGTACGAGTAGAATTGGATTCCCATTCATACATTTTCAAACAATTACATTGATGTCTGCTTCGTGTCTCAAGGACATAATCTACTCTCATTTTCCCCATTGAGAATCATTTTTATGAAAATGTTAGTATCTTGCTAACGTCATTTCCATTTACAAATAAGATTATATTCCACACCCGTTTTGTCAATTGACAACATTATACTTTGATATTGTTCTATAAAAGTAATTAAGCTAATTGCTAATATTGAATAAGTCATATAGGTGTGTAATCCAAATTACTTTCTTCCATATAAAGTCACGTGAAAGTAATTTTAATGAAACGCAAGGGAATATAATGTTAATTGTATAGATTTCTGAATGAAACGAACTAATTGATATCTATGGCCACCTACACCTTCTATCCATTACCATTCACCGTTTTGTACTGGATGACTTTTATCCAATATTTTCATGTAACCCTAGAAAATAACAATAATTTGTTAATTCCGAGGTGGAGTTAAGTGTCGTATTTATTGACTTCCGGTTAAACTCTTGGCATCAAGGAGTAATAGTGGATAAATATAAAATTTCATTGAAAAGCAGTCCGAACATTAATGATGTTGATTAGAATGATCGCTAAAAGCGGAAACATATCAGCGATAATTTATCTCAGTGACAGAAGTTTCCATTTAAGAACAATATGTTGCATATTTTCTCCAATTTTAGCGATATAAATGTAGAGATAGTAAAGGACAAGCTTGTCAAATCAAGCAGAAAATAGCAGTCAATGTATTTTGAATCACTTAATTGAAGAAGTAGTAAATTAAACAATGTCTCAAATATCTGGCAAACAATGCAACTTTTATGTAAAATACAATAAAGACAAATAACAAAAACTCATAGAAATATGTGAACTTTATTGACAATAGCAAAAAACAATGGAGTTTGGAGTTTCATAATAGTATTATAATCCTTCATGTTTTGTGTTTCTAATTTTGTTTTCAAAAAGAGAGATGTCAAGAATTGTAGGGAATATCCAGTACCATTACTGGTATGAATCTGGATCATGTATTTTTTTAAGAGTTATCTTATTTTTCTATTTTAAGAAAGTAAGTTATAACCGAACCGATTAATCCAAGGACAATGGCAACATCGGAATAACAAAGACACATGGGCATTATATGAGTACGGCACAGAGAAGGAAAATGAAGAGACACACATATACAAAGATCTATAACACCAACCCAAGCCGTGGTTGAGATCAGGTGTACCGGTAGAGTAAGCATCTCCTTCTTCTTATAAGACATCCGCCGTGTTGAACATGACAAATTCGGTAGCAAAGTCAAATCCAGTAGAAGAAACAACAATTTTAAGTCTGACATGGAAAATTTACCTCGCGTTTTATAGAAAATTATTGTTTTCATCAAAATTAATACAAAAGCTTCATTCTGTGTATTGCACGCTGTGGATTTCCTTATTACTGGATTTGGCCTCTAACTTTCGATATTTTAACTTCCTCACAATTTTTGGATTATGGCTTTCCACATCATTCCATTCTAAAGCTGCTGATGAGCGCTTACTCCTTGAAACACGTGTATAGCAAAAGAAATTTTACTGTTTATTAAGCAACTTAAGTATTTTGTACTTTGAAACTACTGATGCCATTGCTGGTGGACCAGAGGTCCCTGATCACCCTCCAAGTAGTCAGACTCTTCTATAGAAATATCCTGTTTTCGTCAATTAAAAGTATTAACTTCTTAAAAATATGGAGGCTTCATTTTGTGTATTGCACTCGGTGGATGGTCTTAATTACTGGATCTGGTATTTTTGGGAATCAGTTCTTCTTTCTGATAATTTTTAGATTATGTCTTTCCACATTATTTGATTCTAATGCTGCTGATGACAGGTATCGTCTTGAAGCACATGAGCAGCATTCCAAAAATTACTGTTTATTACGCAACTCGGGTATTGTTGTATTTAAATTGAAGGAGTGTCTCCCATGTGCAAAGCTAAGTCCTCAGCTGAGTTTGGCTGCCCGTTAAGATCGCATTAGTCATTTGATCTCCATCAGCTTTATTAATTTTTCGGTTTACGGTTTCCTTAACGTTTTGATTTGATTTGCATTCAAAAGATATGTTGTCGGAATGGCCAACTGCAGAAACTAAATTTACAGGAACTGGGTTGATGTCTCTGCTCGTGGACTTTTAATAGATTGGGTTAATAACAAAAATTGTCAAAACACAAATCGCCAACAAAAAAAGATAAAAGCACCGAAAATTGTCAATCGCAATGGCCCTATTTTAGTACAGGCATTCCAAAAGAATCTTCCCTTCAATTGCGGTAGTGTCCCATAGCAACTCAACAACAATTCCTATTGAAAGGTCGTAGACAGTAAAAAAAAATTGTTCGCCCCAGTATAAAAAAAATGAATCTTGAATCACAGTTAGAACCAAAGCTTCAAGGGATAGTTGTCTATTGAAAAGCTTTTTAATGATCGTATGAGACGGAATTTTTGAGGCCTTAATTAATAATGTCTAATGAGAAAGTCTGCATAATTTGTGCTCGTTTTTGTGTCACGAGGCAGCTGCGATACATACGCTCCGTAAGCTCGTGAAGTTGAATTATTACTCTCCATGTCAGGGAAACTGATAATTCTGAAATTTAAATAGTCCCTTTTGTCGTACATTTTAGTACTGAGATGACCATTTTCGTCAAATTCGAGATGTAAGTCAAAAAAAAAAAAAAAAGAAAAAAAAAGATGTAGATTTTGTTTTTTTGTTGTCTCCTTCATTTCTAGTTTTTGAAGATATATTGATTGGGTCCATTTAGCAAAAGATGCGTTATCAATGGAAAGCACGTCATCAATGAATCTGTAGGTGAGATAGAAGGATCAAGCATCCTTTATGAGTGCAAGAAGAAGTTCAGTTTGATATAACGACACAACTGTGAGTAGTGGAACACAAAACGTTCCCAAAAATCGATTTATGTGAAAACTTCCAATATCTAATTTTTTGAAAATCTGTTTAACATTAAGCAGTGTATCCCTCATACTAGCTCTGTTATTAGCTTATTTTTGCATCCCATTTAGACTGTACTGATGGTTTGTTCTATATCAGCATTATACTTTTTTTCGGTTTATGGTTTTCCAAATGATTTTATTTGATCCGCACTTAAGGGAAATAAGTTGTTGAAATGATCATCAATGTATTTGAATATATAATCTTTTACGAACGTCTGATGAAATTCAGTCTCGTAGGAAAAGAAGACGGCGAGTAGAGGAGCACAATTTGTTCTCATTAGCCGAGGGTTATCCCCAACCCAGTAGTCAGTATTTCGATGGTGGCCTAAAAATCGAAGTTTTTGGAAACTTGCAGTATCTATTTTGCTTAAAATTAAGGAGTATATCAGCAGTACAAGCTCTGTTCTTAGCTTATTTTGGCGTCTAATTTATATCGTATTGATGATTTGTTCTATATAAGCTTTATTTATTTTTCTGTTTATGGTTTTTCACATATTTTGATCTGATCTACACTAAAGTGACATAAGTTGTCGATATGGCCATCTACAACAGCTAAAAATGTAGTGGGCATAAAGCAGATTATCTCTGTCCACTCAAGAAAAGTCTTTGTCCACCACAATATTCCCTTGTAGTTGCCTAGGGAACAAAATATACCGACAAATATTGTATCATCATAATGGAATCATGCTCGTATTATTAAAGCCCTGGTTTGACTTTAAATTTTTATAGATTTTGCGATTCCTCAATCATTTGTGGGTAAAAGCAGATAATTATCATTCCCTTGTCATAATAAAACAGTACTCTCTAGAAACTGATTTTCGAATCGAGCATAGATTTAACAAAACTATAATTTTCCAAATATCATAACTAATGTACATGTATGCTGTGTTGAAGAGAATCAAACGTTAGGAACATCACCAGTTAAAAAATCAGTTAATCTATTAATTACCCCTGATACGTGAAAACACGAATGTCCATGACAATTTATTAGATGAATCACCATATATCAATGGACTTTTATGGTATAATAATATAGTTTATCCTTTTTATTGAATATAATCTATTTATACGAACAATTTTTATATCAATTATTGTGATAGTTATCAAAGTCCTCTGACATTAGGTTTGTAAATATAAATCCAAAAATATACATACCATATTAAGAACCATCGAGAATTATTGTTTAATTTTGTATTCCATAACCGTGATATGATAGCTTATTGTCAAATATGAACTTCTTATTTGGATAATTATGGTGCAATTTGTATACTAAAAGTTTAAAAAAAAAATCAAAATGGTACCCTGTCTTTATATTTGTTGCTAACTTTGCGATTTTGATAATTTAAAATAAAGCAGTATGCATGGGGGTAATAACAAAATTACAAACAATTGTCAACAGCTGAAATCCACACGACAAAAAAGCATACGTAGAACCACCGGAAAATTGTAAACAGAAATGCTCCAACTGAACAACAATTGCTATTGAAAGGAGTATAGCGTGAAAAATGTTAAATCCCAGTACTAAGTAAAAACAATTAATCTTGAATCATTGTTCGGGTCGAAGCTTCAATTTTTTCCACAAGGGACTGATATCTATAAAAAACTTTTTAACGGGACAGAATTCTTTAAAGCCTTGATTAAATAACTATGCCTAATGAGAAAGTCTGCATATTTCGCGTAACGAATCAACTGTAAATCATAACTCCGTAAGCAGAAGTTGGAAAATTACTGTCCATGTTTAAGAAATTGATAATTCTGAAATTTAAGCCCTTGCTTTTGTCATATATTCTGGTACGGAGATGACCATTTTTATCAACGTGGAATTGAAAATTTAGCTATTTCTGTTCTTTCGTTTATCTGTAAATCTCATGTTGCAATTTATCAAAATATTTTATTACAGCACCACAGATGTCTAATAAAAAAACGACAGTAGATCGTCTGTTACTTGGCATAACATTTCTTTGTTCATTTTGAACTGCAGTTTGTCTCTCCTGCAATGTAGAGTCATTAGACAGACTCCTCCAGCGAGAGATGTATTATATCATATGTACTATAGGGACTAGCTCATATGGATACATTTTTTGTATCGCAAATATTACTTTGGACATTCTATTTATAATGCCCGCATCTCATTTTTTTTATTATAAGAAAATATTTCTTGAAATTGACACGATGAGTGCCCTTTTGTTGTTTATATGTTGTGATTGTCTTCTATGAGTCTTTTGTTGGTCAATGGATAACAACTTTTGTTAGAACACTTTTGTCATTTAATTTTCCAGCATCTATGAGTGAAAAAACACATGGATGTAGCTTTGTCCGACATTTAGTAATGACTCCCGCTCAGGCCGGTGCTAGGACCACCTTACTTCATTGTGCAGAAAACTCCATATCCTATTATCGTTAATTTTAAACTTGTTGATGTCCTCATGGTGATTTCAAAATGGAGAACAATAAAGCGTTACACTATGGCTTTGTTTACAATGAATTTATGGAGACTTTGACACATGTGTATTTACTCCATATTCTTTCATTGTTAATTACCGAATGTTAAAAATCGGTATATATTATAAAAAATGGTTTTTGCAAAGGTCATGAATAATTGAGCTGTTTATCAATAACCTTTTCAGTACATTAAATAGTCCTCACCTTGTAAAATAGAAGATTATGACACAATTTTGTTAAGACTGTGTAAGATATTCAGTCGTATTTCAATTTAATTTCTTTCAAGGACGATCAGGACCTGTTCAGATTATTAAGATCAAACAAGATGACTGCGTTCAAGGACGATCAAGATATGTTAAGTTTTTCCAGATCAAACAAGATCAAATCAGGATCTTTTTGATCTTTACAAACTTAATTCGTCTTGATTGTTCCTGAACGCAAATAACAAGTCAATCTTGTTTAATTTTGAATTACCTTAACACGCCTTGATCGTCCTTGAAATCAATTATCTTGAAAACCAACCTAAAATCTAATATTGTCTTAACAAAATTGTGTTAAGCCTGTCAAGATCATGATAAGATCAAAATGGCCAAACAAGATCAAAACATATCTGCTAGTGCAGGCATGGTTTCCTTTTTTCATGGCGTCACAATGGTAAAGTCGGAAAACGGCAAACATATTTGACGTCATAATTGAATTTCAGCCAATCACTTACCGAGAACAACATTCTCTCTCTAGAGAGGAGAAACAATTTCTCCAACTGTTTAGGAAAAAAAACGTGAAAACAGTTCAGAAATTAGAGAAAAGTTTCTTCGAAGTATAATCGCAAATCCTGTTGCTTTTGAGTCATATCTTCAGAAGTTGCCATTCAATAGTAAGCTTCTTGGCATTTTTGGAGTTTAATTTCTCAAACGATAGTAAAGTTATGATTATCATGGAAAGAATTGATTGCCAGTGATCTGTTAGGGACCGACCATTTAACTTGAAAAAGGGGGGGTATGGTTTTTTTCTAAAAAAAATATTTTGGAGCTGATTTTATGTGAAAAAAATATTTTGGCTGCCAAAATGATGAAAAAAAATTTTCTGAAGGAGGCTTTCTGCCCAAAAAAATAATGTTAATTTTGAAAAAAAAATATTTTGTTGATACACGTGAAAAAAATAAAAAAAATTCTGTCCAGAAAAAAAACCATACCCCCCCCCCACCATTAGGTTAAAAGGTCGGTCCCTTAATGTTAGATAAAAATGTTTCTAGACTGGCAAATGCATGAATCAATCAATTCAATACAGACGGGTAAATTTTTTCTGGAAAAAATATTCGAATAATATTCAGTTGTAATTTAAAAGAATATTCTATTTGAATTTAGCTATGAATTTGGGTTTAGTTCTTCCATATGGAAATGGTGATGTTGAAAGAGGATTCTGTAAATCTCGGGAAAGATTAAAACAAGAAAAGGGAGTTAAAAGAAACACATCAGAAATGGATCAAAGAGGGATATAGGAAAATTAAAGAAAATAGAAAATGATACTTTAGCAGGAAAAGCAGAAAAAAATGACAAAGAAAAGAAAAAAATAATAGGAACTCAACTACTGTAGCTCAACACGAACGTTTGAATTCCAAGTAAAGATAACAATAAACACCTACTATGGCCGACAATCACAAGCTACAATCCACCAGTGAAATGTACTAGAAAAACACAAAAATAAGACAAGAGACAAACGTAAATAACGATAAGTCGGGATAGCCGGACTTTGTACTGGCACTATAGCAAAAGCAAGCGGGAGAGTTAATCCAACCGGTTTCTGGGTACCCAAACCTCCCTTTTTCTCTATGCCGTTTCCCTATTGTAAAATAAGCATACAAAGAAAATCCAGTAGAGACAGACTACTAACTCTAGGACCACTATTTTGAAAAGGAAAAGATGGATAAGAAACGTAATTTATAAAATTTGGATCGAATACTACTCCCATATCCCTGAATTGTTAATTTCTAAAAACAAATACATGGATAAAAATTAGTCTTAGAAGGGATCATATCTTAAACAATCTTAATTATTGCAATGTATTCCCCAAACCAGTAGCCAGAATTCCGAATTTATTTGATAACTTTCAATATATAAATTTAGGAAAATTTTGTTCCATTACTAAGCTAAGGGGGATCTCTCTGTCTGTCCGAAATGTATATAATGTTGCTATCAAATACCAAATATCGAAGTTACTGTGGATTAAGTTTCTGCATATGCGCATTTCGACAATTTATGTCTTTGCAGAATATGAAATAACAATAAAAGCTTGTTCCGTTGCTTGATTCTACCAAGTATTTATAGAGACCTTGTGTCATTTGCATTTACTCCATATCCCTTCATTGTTAATTTCTAAAAACAAATACACGGATAAAAATGAGTCTTAGAAGAATGGATAAATCAGTGTTTTTTCCATTTTAAGGGATCATATCTTAAATACAGTGTATTCACCAACCCAGTAGCGAGAATTAACAATGAAGAGATATGGAGTAAATGCAAATGAGACAAAGTCTCTACAAAAACATTGTAAAAATAAGCAATGGAACAACGCTTTTATTGTTGTTCTTCATCTTGAAGTCACCACGAGGCCTTCAACAATGAGCTTTACTCATACCTCATAGCAAGTTCAAGACGGCCCCTAGCACCGGTTTGAGTGGAATTTATTGCTAATTGTCGAGCAACGCTACATCCATGCTTTTTAACCTAATGATCCATGGATGCAGGATCGTCAACAAACATAAACTTAACTGGCAAAGTGTTCTTACAATCGCTGTCATCCATTGCCCGACAAAAGACGATAGAAGACGATCACAACATTTAAACAATCACAGGGCACTCAATATATTAATATTACAATTTTCCTTTTATGTCATACAAATATATGTTCTCTGTTTCAAAATAGTCCTGATAACTGATAAATGTTTCGCTTTTAATGTAACATATATTTGTTCCACCTTACAAAAGTTCCATTGGAACAAATTTTATTAACATTGGCATAATATGTCTTCCGTTTGGAACAAATATTATATAACATTTATTGAGGTAGTAACAAATATCATTTTTTCCTTTTGGGTCAAATCTTCTGGTGGAAATTATATTCTGTTACATTAACACTGCTCAGAAAAAACTATGTAATAGTTAAAGTATGTTTCAGAGTAATTAATTGAATTAAAGTGCTTCGTAAGAAAAGGGGTGGTCAAGATGCCTGAGCGACCAGTAAATAATTTGAAGTAAATTATCAGATAAAGTGCTTCCAAATCGAGAGAATCAAAGGAAAGACAAAAGAGAGATGGAATATTCCAAGGCATTTACAAGAAAAAAAGTGTCTTGATTAACAAAAGAAATGCTCATAACAAGTCTTTAAGTGTAAATATTGATTATTGTAACGCAGAGCGTTACATATGTCCCCCAAACGAACATTTTGAATGTTTTCCACAAAGTTTCCATGGCAACAGCAACCTTTTATGAGATTTCAGAAACTAAAAATTCTTCTCTACATATGTCAGACAACCCTTCTGTATAATTTCATCCAAGTCTGAGCAAATTAAATTTCCTACCTATTTATCCGTTTCCATGGCAACAGTCACCATTTTGAAAATTTTGAGTCTAAAATCTTTTTCTACACATGCCAGAAAATACTCCTGTAACATTTCTTCTAAATGGGAGCACTTTTAATTTTCCTACCTTTTTTGCATTTCCATTGAAACGCCTGCCATTTTCAAAATTTTGAGGCTTAAACTTGTTTCTACACATGCTAGACAACCTTTCTGCAAAATTTCATCCAAATCGGAGGACTTTGAATTTTCCCGCCTTTTTTGTTTCCATGGCAACGGCCACCATTTTGAAAATTTTGAGGCTAAAAATCAGTTCTACACATGCCAGGCAATCTTTCTGCAAAATTTCATCCAAATCGGAGCACTTTGAATTTTCCTGCCTTTTTTCTGTTTCCATGGCAACGGCCGCCATTTTGAAAATTTTCAGACTAAAAATTAATTCTACACATGCCAGGCAACCTTTCTAAAAAATTTCAACCAAATCGGAGAACTTTGAATTTTCCCGCCTTTTTTCCGTTTCCATGGCAACGGCGGCCATTTTGAAAATTTCGAAAGGTGCGTGCACATCTACACATATAGGCCAACATTCCTGTGAAGTTTCATGAAGTTTGGAC
>MJUU01061831.1:153980-167881 GCA_002080025.1 Modiolus philippinarum | reverse complement strand
GTAAGAAGATTGGTAAAAACAGAAAAAAATATACATTATGTAGTAATATCACTAAGAAGGGTGGTTCGACTGTCACACTGAATTATCATGGTAATGCTCTTGTACTGGAACTTAAAAAATTAATTTGTATTGCATATAAAAAATTGAAAATGTACATGTCATATATGTTTAATATTTCTTTAATGTTATGCCGAATTTAGCAGAAATTAAGAGGATACTCCATAAAATCTCTGTATTTGGTGTTGAATAAGTGATTTTTTTCAGCATAATACTATTACATGCAGTAGTCCTGTATTTAAGCAGAATAAACGTGGTAAAAGAATTAAACTTGATTTAAGTCCACCATCTGTAGTAGAGGTAACTTTATTGCATGTGTAAAATATCTGCTATTAACATTCTATGTGAAAAGTTCTCAGTGTACATTCAGTTTAAAGACTAATGTGATCATACATTAGTTATGTCGTTCAAACTCCAAATTTTTAACAGGAAATGTGGTCCTTTTTAAATGTCAAATTTTTGCACCGAAGCTTTTGATTCCGGGTTAATTTGAAACTATGAAGGTCTGACTAGTTTCACATAGTCTGTAAATTTGTGCCTCTGAGTGATCTGCATGTAAATGCTTCGTGTTATAAAATATAGTGAATGCTTTTTTATCATCAGCAAGCCTGTAAGTATTATATGTAATTTTAATATACTCTGCTTGAAAAGTAGGGGTTTATACCGTTAGTTATGGGGTTGCCTTCCATCAGTCAAAAACACTTTATTTTCAGACAAAATAAATGAATGTCTTCATGGATTTGAATATGATTTCAAGTTCTTATACCCCTGCTCTGAAGGATTTTAATAACAGGCTTCCATACATTTATATTCAATAAGGCTTATTTAAATGTATGTTTCTTCTTAATAAATGCTCATTATGATAAAGATTAGCCATTTGCATTGTAAATAAGTACAATTTAGTTTTGGAAATTTTATCATTTATTAGAGGGAAACTTAAACTTTTAAATCATTTTAAATATGGCACACAAGATAAATCATTTTGAATATGGTACACAAAAGAAGGAACAAACTATTTTTAAAGCCTAAATCACATACACTTATTCATTCTATGTAAGCTCATATAAACAATGGTGATAGTGCACAACTAACAAATAGGTCGAGAGTACAAAGCAAAATGAGTTCACCGTTGAAGGACTAGGGTTGTCCAAGCTATTATACCCCCGCTGTGAAGGAGAGTGGATATACTATTTTGCCATATTTTATCAGTACATTGTCCGTATGCCTGTCACATATTATTTATCGAACAATTCTCAGCAACTACACATCACTGCCACTTGATTTTTAGCAGCAGCTCTCGGACATGTTAATATTAAAGATGTACATTGGCCATAAATATTAATAATGCATTGTCTAGAATGGTATAGATATTTTGCTACAGGTTTTAAACAAGGACTAGGTAGTTCAAACAGATACTAGCTTTATTCTTATAGGAAAGGAAGTTCCCCTTTTCAATAACCCATATGCTGTTTTGACGACATGCGAATCATTTATGGTTGAAAACACTCCTGCTTGCGATGACACTCCAGTTTATGTCGATAAGGATGTTCAAACCTTAGAAAGCGGGGGCTTAGTATCATCAGTAACTGTACAAACAGAACAATTATCAGAAAAGAACAACTTTTATGTTTTTATTGAAAATTGCATCTCGGAATCCATTAATCAAAATTAGGATCTGCTCAGAAACTTGATACCAAAGACAGATTCATGGTGTCAAACACTAACTACATGTATAGGCTTGGAAGTAACTGATAAAATTGGCTTCACAATCACAAGAGACCATTCTCAATAAAGATGTTGTCGAATTCCATGCAAATCATGGAAAACCCAAATGTGTTAAATTTCTGATAGAGTCTGATCATGCTGTAGAAAAGCCACAATTCAAATCTTATGAAAAGGCTGTTGAAAAACTTATTTCTTATGTTAAAATATTGAAAAAAAATCTTTAAGTCGTGAAAGTGGGGCCAAGAAATATGACTCATTTTTATATCAACCCTATAGTTTTCCCAGATGTGAAACTCAGAAACGTGTTGCCAAGATCACATCAAATGATTCAGTTTATTTTAATACTTCTTTGCAACAAGAAAAGAGCAAGAATATTGTTCTAATGCATGAAACATTAAAGCTTAAGGAACAAAATGCATGTCTGAATATTACGACTTCAAAACTTGATAAGGTTAAGCTTAATCTGAAAAGAACTGCAGGCAGAGAAAAATATTGTCGGAATAAAATACAGAAACTTGAAGAAAAAGTCATAGGCGAATGTTGTAAAGAAAGTAAATTGAAAATTTCTCATTTAGAAAGTCAATTAGAAGAAAAAGATAAACAAATTAGAGAACTTGAGCAAAGTCTTCAATACCTACAAGACTTAATTGTTAAATGACAATAATAAGGAGAAAGAACTTGCTGTTTTTGATGAAAAGTCTAAACAGTATTCTCCTGAGTTAAAACGTTGTCTTTATGAGGTATTGTAAAACCAGGTAAGCACATCAAAAGTTTCATCTGTTATTAATTCTGTCCTTAAAATGGTGGATATTAAGTCTAATAAATTACCAAGTAGAACGTCGGTTCTTAACATGAATAGTCAAAGACTTTACATTTCGCATGCACAATTGGCTGATGATTTTGCTGCAGATTAAAATACTGTTCTTCTAACAGACGAAACGTCTAAGTTCGGTAGTAAGTTTATGGGATATGAGGCTTGTGACTCAAAAGGGAACTTTTGGGTTCTTGGGTTACGAGACATAGAAACAAAGTCTGCAAACGATACCCTCAAGGTTTTCCAACAAATTTTAACAGATTTAGATGACACCAGTAGACTTGATAATAATGAGACTTCTAATAGTATTGTGAGTCATATTGTTGCTACTATGTCGAACCGGGCGGCTACCGAGGTCAAATTTAACGAGATCTTGGCAGAATTTAGAAAGAAAATTCTACCCCTTACATACCACAATTATAATGATTTCACCGACGAAGAAAAAGATTCTCTTGGTAATCTTTGTATTTTTTGTGGGCTCCATGCCTTGGTCAATTTTGCAGAAACTGTAAAATCTTGTTTAAAAGAATTTGAAACTGGAATTTTCGATGGTGAGACACCTTGCTGTGATAAATCGTATAAAGACAGTGATCCTGGGTCTATAAGATTGGTGAGAACGGGATCAAAAGCTTGTGGAGAGGGGTCTGGCGGGGATGAGAAAAGTGGATGCCATGGCAATTTCATGACATTTGCTAAGCAATTTTTAAATGAAAATAGATTAAGAAAATTACCACTGCGATCATTCAGGGGTTCTAGATTTAACATTCATGGAGCAGAAAATAAATGATTAAAGTCTGTACTCTTTGATCTGAAAACTACAGAATTTGTAGCTGGTGTTAAAGCGTTAGGATTAATATATCAATTTGTGACATGCCCATTATGGTCATTACTTGAAAGCACAACCATTACAATAATTGACATGAATGATAAATACCTTGAGCGTGTTACATTTCTTGACGATGCTTCTAAAAATGTCGAACAGTTTATGGGTGGTGAAATACTGCCTTTCGGAGATGACATTCATATTGGGAAAGGGCCATTTTTTATGCTTTACTTGAACCTTGCACGATTGATAATACAGTTGATATGATATTGCAAGTGCTGTTACAAGCGTCGTTGGTTATTTCATGACCACCTCCCAGGTGGAAAACTTCATAACTTAATTGATGAAACGAATCAAAAGGTAAAGGCAGCACCAAAGACATCATGTTATGCAGTAAGCGTTTTCGGACAGTTGGACTATCATTTTCGGACAAAACCAAGTACAAAGACCCTGGCAGCTGAGACATGTAAATTTTTTTTAAACAACAAAACACTTACTTGGCTGGAACAAAAAGAGCAACATGAGCAAAATGTTTTGATGCAATTACCTTCAAAAAATGTAAAAAAAAACTGCGAGAGAAATATAAACATAGATTACAACAAATAGAAAAGAATCGAAGGATAGTAATGAATGAGCGAATAGCTAAGCGGGAGCAACTGAGAAGAGAAAAGATCAGGAAACAAGAACTGTTCACTTATGTCATTCTTGCGCATGAGTTATGGCAATCAGAAACTGAGATTGATAATATGGTTTTATTGTATACAAAAAAAAAAAAAAATTGAGGCAATAATAAAGGCACAACTGACGTTTCGGAAAGAAGTTCTTAAGGGAGTACGAGCCTCAGATTTCAGAAGCATTCTATATCCTCGGGTTTTATCCATTCAAACAGTGCTAAAATTTTTTGCACATGGATCACATTTTCTTGGTCATAAATCACTTTAAAATATATAAAACAGACTTTGTATAAAATTTAATCAACTTCCAATTATAATTTCATATATCTAAAGGCCTATAAACAGCCTATGCAAATTGAAGGAAAACTCTAGAGAGATCTGTTTCCCGCCAAAATTTTGACGTCTTATATCTAAAAAATTCCTACATGGATTTTCAAAATTATTTGCTCAAATTGTTCCATTAGATGTGCTCTTCAAGACAAAAGGTCAGAATTTTAATACTAATTACAAAATTTTTGAGACTCGTACTCCCTTAAATCCCAGACAACAAAAATCTCTTTAATTTTACAAAAACAAAGCAAGGATCAAAAGCGAGAAAGCAGCTGAGCATAGGAGAACTTATTATAAACCTTAAAGATCTTGTCAAGCAATCAATCGTCAAAGACACCACCACGGAAACAGAAAAAAACATCTACTAGTTGGGAAAAATATCAAACACAGGTTTAATAATATTGACGGGACTGAGAAATGGTATCACTGCAAGGTTATTTCTCAGGTGAGAATTCTGACTGGTTGATTATTAAAACCCCAAACACGAATTTCAAAATTTAATGATATGCAAAAATGATCATCTCAGGATCAACCAATAGATAAAAATGTTAAGAGTCAAAAGGTTTAGTTCATTGAGCATTTTGAGATTTTTTTTATGTTAATACATGTATAGACAAAAATCATCTCGGGTACCACTAGTCTAGACATAATTGCTCTGAGTTAGGTGAACAAATCAGGCTCTATAGGGCTATAGTTTCTGTGTCATGTCTTGTTTTGCAGCCACTTGATGGATCTCAGTGGCATGCAGCAGCAGGTATGCTTGAATGTCATTCGATCATTTTGCCTTGCACATGTACATATTTTGCTTTACATCTCCTTATTATATTTGCACGTATACACTGCTAGGACATAACGTAAACTAACATATTCTAGTACACTCTGCTTAACATTAATCTTGTCTTGTACTAAATTTATTCCTTCTATTCATTTTTCCTTTGAATGAATGAATGAATACATATTTTAAGAATACTTTATAATTCTGGTAAGAAAGAAAAAAAGTATCTTTGCACATTGTTTTATAGTAAGATTGGAAATATTTGTTAGAATCCAGTATCATTATATATGTTATGTACATTTTACATTTGGTCTATGAACTTTTGTATCTTTTTTCAGATTTGCCAGTAACTTGTATAATTATAGTATCTCATGAAGTAAAAGCTATTTTCAAATTAATCAATGATACCTCAATTTTTTTTAAGTAAGACAGAAATATACAAGCTGACACTCTATTGTACCTGTTCATTGACAGGGTTTAACTATAGATATAGAAAATACCAAGTGCATGTGAACCCGAAACATGCAAATTATTTTTTGTACTACTTGACTCATTTGTATTTGTTAATAGTTAATTCATTTTATCAGTTATAAACCACTTTATAAAATAAATAATTAGAATGTTCAGCTCGTACTCTGTGTTATTTTATTTGGGTAAAAACAGGTCCCAGCAGTTTATACATACCACCATTCAGACGACCACCTCAGTAGGACAGACATAGTTATTCTGATATAAGGTACATGTATAAAATGACAGTATAAATTCATTCACTTTGTATGAACTCTTATGCAAAAGCTAGATTGTATAGCTATAATTAATGATAAAATGCATATCTCAAATTTAATTTATCTTGATCATTATTTTACCCCCACTCAACGAGTAGGTAGTATACTGGAATCACTCTGTCCGTCCATCCGAATTTTCCATCCCAGTTATCTCTGCAACCACTAATCTACTTTAAATTTGGTATGCAGTTTTATATAGATGGCATAAATTGTAAGCAATTTTGGTTATTATTAGATTTGATGGGACTTTGAATTTTTGAGTGGGGTATACTTGGCACGACCGTGCATGTAACTTCATGTTGTACTTTCATGGTAGGTTATGACAATAAAATGATCATTGATGGACAAATACAAGTCAGAAAACAGCCATGTAACAGCTAACAACAGGAAAACAACTGAAAATATATATACATACATTAAACCAATTTGAAAAATGGGTGACTGACTACAACAGAAACTGGCAGCGCCATGTTTCAGACAAACATTTCCATTCATTTAATGTATTGAAGTGACCGAAAATCACTGAAGGGTCTGAAATTTAATATCTAATTTATTTTCATTACAGTGTCCTTCCTTTGGTGAGTGGTTTTATAGAATTTACGATGTGGGCAGTGTTGTGTACAGATAGACGATTTAGGCCGAGTCGAATTTATAACGTTGATTTAACTTGTCAGACAGTAATATCTACGGGAGAAAACTCAAACAGCGCTAACATTTCCTTTCTGATTTAAGTGTGGCTTGACTTTTTACATACACAGAGCAGTTTTCTTAGACTTGTCAGTATACCATGTATACTAGATGAAATTAATGACATACTTTTTGGTAAAAGATCAACACTTCTTTTTTTCACCACCAGTCTGTTTGTCCGTCCAGAACTGTGTATTAAAGAAAGTTATTGGATGTATCATTGATTATTTCTATGAAAAATTCAGTTTGAGATGTAAGATTATTTTCTTGGTGCAATTGAAAGAGTTAAACAAAATCAATTTTTTGAAAGAAAATTTTACGTTTTCATGTCAAATTTGAATGAGTTATAGGATCTCTGTTTTTTCTGTTGTAGGAAAAATCATTTTGATGTAACAAATATCTTTCTTAAACGAAAGTGAAAGTTATTTGATGATATTGCGTGCATTTTCAATGTATTTTTTTAAGTTAAACGTATGTCGGATTTTTGGCAGAAATTTCCGTATTTCTCGAAATTTCAAAATTGAATATCTTCTATACTATGCATCATATGATGTTGAAATAACCACCATAGTGCTGCATTTTCCACAAGCTTTCTCTTGATATATATATATAAAGAAAGCTGGATGTCAGCCCAACTGCTCAGATCACCATTTACTTTTATTTGTATATTCATCATATGTACCGCAATGTTCAATTTTAGGCCCTACATTATTTAATGTCTTCATAAATGATATATTTTATTTTGTTAAAAAGAATTCCCTATACAACTACGCTGATGATATTACCCTATCTTTTAGCAGTCCTGATTTTGATTTGCTGATCGACAAACTGGAGTCCGAGTCCCAGGTGCTCATCGACTGGTTCCAAGTCAATAAAATGCAAGCGAATCCTGATAAATTCCAGGTTAAAAACCTTCTATTCATATTCAAGGAAATATTTTATCATGTGAGGAAACTGTTAATTTGCTTGGTATTGACATTGATTATCAATTGAAATTTGATGTTCATATCAGTAACTTGTGCAGAAAGGCCTCACAACAACTAAATATTCTTAAGCGAATAGGTTCTGTATTATCGAGACTTAACAAATTGATTATATTTCATACATTTATTTTAAGTAATTTTAATTTTTGTCCACTAGCATGGCATTTCTGTACACATGCCAATTAAAAAAAAATGGAAAAAGTGCAAGAAAGAGCACTACGTTTTGTGTACCAAGATTTTAATTCAGCGTATGAATACTTTTAGATAAGGCAAAAGTACCCGCTTTGCATATAAAGAGAATAAGAACGATGGCACTTGAGACCTTCAAAATTCTAAGCAGTCGGGCTCCAGTGTGTCTGAGATTTGAAAAACTCAAAATATAATTTCAGGTATAGTAATATCTTGGATTTGCCACAAGTTAAAACATCAACGTATGGCATAAAATCATTCAGGTATGCAGCTGCTTCACTTTGGAAAAGTTTTCAGGACTGAAAACAGTTTTTCATACTTTAAAAGCTTGCTTCAGTCCTGGAATGGTTCTGATTGTCGCTGCTCAGCATGTCGTTAAATTTTATTTTGCTGTTTTTGTTCTGCTCTGCTTCAACTGTTTTGGTTTTCTCCTGCAATTTTTAAATTATTTTGATTATTTTAAATTAGTCAATAATAAATTAATTAGAAAGTTATATAATTCTTACTCTTTTAGTAAATTTTTATTATTTTAGTGCTATAACTAAATGATTAAATATAATTGAAATTATTTCAAAATATTGTTTTTATCAATTTTTAACGCTAAAAATTCTTATTGTATTTCATTTTAAACCAAATAGTGCTAAATTTGCTTTGCTGCATGCATCGATTTGTAAGATGTATTAATTTATTGCATGTATTGTTATTTCTTTTTATGCTGTTTTTATGTTAATTTATATGTGTTTATATTCGGTAAAAAGCTCTCTATAGCTTGTGTTTGTATGTTGTATGTGTGCCGAATCAAAATAAAGTTTTCTTTCTTTCTTTCTTTCATGATACATTTCCGAAAATTTTTGAAAAATGTCCGACATGGCTACTTGTTGCCCATTCTACCGTTATTTCTTTCTTCTTTTAGTTAGAATTTTAATGGATCAATTTGTTCTCGTTCCGATGAAGCTGAAATATTGCTCACTGGAAATTATCAATCGATCAATCATGTTTTGTTAGATAGTCAAGTACCAAAGATAATTTTGACAATCTTTGTGTATAGATTATTATATTGTGTCCAGGTAAAAAATCTTTGACAGTCTATGTATGATATTTTTTTCTAATAGTTGATTAGATTATCAGAGACGCAAAAGAAGCTAGTATCTAGGTCTAGCGAAATATTCGTTATTTGATCAATTGAGGTCTTTAATTACCTAAATTTTCTATTATAACTTTATTTTGATGTTGTTGTGTATCACTTTAGACGTAGACACAGTATCGTTAATTTTTGTTTTCTATCAAGCATCCTATAGGTTTGTTCGTTGGCTTTCTTTTCATGCGTTTATACATATATAATGGGGTTAGTATGGATATTTGATATTACTATCTTTATGGAGTTCTATACTAGGCCTATCTTAGTATGTGCCGTCACTCTTCTATTTTTGCATAGATCCATCTACGGTTAGTTCGACCGGACTATTGTACAAGACCGTCCTCGCCCAACATGCAACGTTCACGCTATTTGAAACGGAACACTGATATCAAAATCAACACAGATGCTGTAAAATTTATTTCATCATTTTTTTATCGTAAGAAAATTAAGTCAGGCTAACAAGACAAAACAACTGAAAGTCTTAAGAAATCAATTCTCGCTATGAATTTTAAAATCTCATTTACCTCTAAAAGTTTGACATTTTCAGTATGTGTAGGTATCAAGTGAGTTACAGTTTTGACTCTTTTCCCGTAAAATGATCGTTTTGTCAACTTATTTATTGATATTTGCTATAGAAATGATGTCATTAGACCATTAGCTTGCATTGTAAATTAGTTTTGTTTGATGAGACCATGCAGGAATTTCTTGTGTACATTTTCCTTTATGTCGTAAATTATAGATAATCGCACATCATTGATAATAAAACTCGTTATTTTCAAAGGACAACTAATTGTATTATTCTTCATAGAATGAGGCAAATATGGTGCAAAGCAAACATAGTTAGTATAATATACCAAATCAAAATTTCATCTCAATAACTAGCAGACTGTCAAATATGATATACGAAAACATCTCTGAAGGCTATGAATTTAGAAGCTGAGTGACAAGATGACCTGCCATAATTTTATCATGATAACCATAACCATCAGATAAAACAATACAAAATCACTTGAATAATCTAATAATAAAAGGACACACCAATATCATAAATTAAAATAAAAGGAAACATAAAATTAAAAAAGGAAAAAGAATGTCTTTCTTCAATTTTCAGATATGAACGACCAAGACACAATTACGATAATCATACATCGTTTTACATGATTCTGCATTATTTCAACTTTTTGATATATAAAAAAACTAGAATACGAAGTTATTGTTAATTTAGTTTTTAAACTATATGTTCTCATTGCGGATCAATGCAAAACTCTGGAAAATAATAAACCGGAAGATGCATACAAGCTTATATAGAAAATCTAAGTGCACACCAAAAATCAGACAAGGACAGACCTTTGTACGCCGAAGATAATTTTCATTTGAAAAAAATAGATATTGAATGTAAATTTCCCGATAAAATCGTTTTTCGGGACATCATGCCTGCTAAGTTGGTAGATATTCTTGTTGACTGACTTGGATTCTGTGAGCAGAGACATCCTCTCAGTGGTATAGTTTCTGCAGACTGCAAAGGATATTTTTTCATTGAATTCATTTTTCACCTTTAGTTATTTTCTGACGGTAATAATGAATGCATATTAAGAATGAAAAAAGCCACATTGTACTTTTTTGCCATTAAAAAAAAAATAAATGCATGTATAAAGAGAGACGTATTTAATGTACATGTGGGTATATCTTACAAATACATGGTATATGAGGACACTTTTATTGTTTTTCGTCATATTGAAGTCACCATTAGGCCTTACACAATGAGCAAACTCTCATACTTCATAGCATGTCCAAAACAACACTGCCGCCAGTAATTTGAGGAATTGGCTTGCTAAATGTCAATCGACGCAACAGCCATGTTTCTTTTAGACATGGATGCTGGATAGTCAAGAAGCATAAAAAGCAAAGAAGCGAGAAAGTAGGACGTTTTAAATTAATGAAAGAGATCCAGATTTATTACTCTGTTTTTATGTTAGTACTTATTTTTGTCAAAAACAGAATGTAAAAATCGAAGCTATCAATACACACCCAAAAATGATTTTTGAAACGAAAATAAAATAAGATGGCGTCACCGGAAATTAAATTCGTTCCTAATCATGAGCCAGCAAATATCATTTAATTGACATGATTGTTGTACAGAACATAATGTTTTTAGATTACTCATTGTGTTTGTGAGTTATATATCTTCAACTTTGTCATAATGAACGTTTGCTTTTGAGTTTCTTCGTCCTTATTAACCCATTTCATTCATTATTGTTATTTGGTCATTGTAATCATTTAAATCACATAACAACACAATTTTCATCAATGACATGTAGATTGGTGTACAAACAATCTATGTTGATTTAGTGAGTTAAGATTGCGTCCTCCTATTGCTTAAAATGGTTTCAGGATAAAAACTAGAATAGTGGGTTTATTGAATTTCTTTTGTTATATATTATAAAGAAATATGTTTTACTGATTCACTAGAACATTACTTTGAAAGGATTATTTATGAAGATGACGAAGGAAATGACAAAATACCGAAGTTACTGTTAACTTATTTTTTACAAATGCGCATTTCGACAACTTATGTCTCTTTAGTGCAGATCAAACCAAAACATTTGGAAATCCATTATCCCGAAAACATGTTAAAGCTGATAGAGTACAAATAACCAAAAGGATCTAAATATGATGGCCAACATTCAGCTAAGGACAGAGCTATGCATGAGGGAGATACTCCGTATCTGAATCTCTTTCATTAATGTAAGAACGTCCTACTATCTCGCCTCTTTGCTTTTTATGTTTGTTGACATTCCAGTATCCATGTTCAAAAGAAACATGGCTGTAGCGTTGTTTGACATCTAGCAAGCCAATTCCTTAGATTGCTGGTGGCAGTGTTGTTTTGGAATTACTATGAAGTATGAGTGTTTGCCTAATGGTGACTTCAAGATGACGAACAACAATGAAAGTGTCGTCACATACCATGTATTTGTAGGATTTATGCACATGTACAAGGTTGCGTATAATACTGACATTCGAGTTTCAAAATCCATTTAACCGATACATTTGCTGAACAAGTCTACATGAATTATGTGAGGGATGCGGCTAGGTACGTAGACGGGGAAAGCGTCTCTTGCTATGCAGAAGGGATGTTGTTACGAAGGAATGGGACATTAGTGATAAGGAAAATGAAATACAACATCTGTCATAAATTCTATTTTTAAGCCGTATTTCCTTGTCCATTTCGAAAAAGATCTAAATGTGAATCCAACTTATGCTTTTTGTAGTGTCTTTATTGCCAGTTGTCTTGAATACATAATATTCTCGTTGTCTCTTTGACACATTCCCCGTTTCCCTTCTTTTTTCTATAAGATGTTAGTACTCAATGAAATATGGACTATTGGATAAAACATCATGAATATATCAAAAGGTGAAATTGAAGAACTTAGCAATGTGTTTCTTTTCATCGTATTTTTAAGATGTAAAAAAAGGGGTAACAGGAAACATCTACATTGGCTGAAAATTACAATTGCATGCTACAAACTGCCAGGAAAACTACCGAGGAAAACCATAAATAAGGCAAATACAAACGTAAAAAACGATAGGAGCACGGGACAGCCAGACTTAGTACTGGCACTAGCAAAAGCCAATGGTAGGGTTAAACTGGTACCGGTTTTTGTGTACCCAAACCTCCCTTTTCTCTATTCCGTTTCCCTATAGAATAATAAACATACAAATAAACCCAATACAGGTAGATCTATGAATGACTTTGCAAAGATTTGTCTTCATATGAATGTCATAAGTACGGGATCACAATTGTTGCCCAGTGGAATACCGATTGATTGCCTGGTAAAGCATCAAACCAACAAACTTGACAAATTAATTGTCGATTAAAAAGTCCGGCGTGTGAAAGATGTCATTCTCAGTATACCTTTTGCTAGAATCACGGTGGTCCTTGAATATTTTTCTTGACCAAAGACGAAATATTGTCTCAAAAGGTATTTGATAGTGAACTTTTTTTGAAAAGGTGATGAAAATATGCCTTTTTGCCTTAAGTTTTCTGGTGATTATAATAAGAATGTCATCTTAAAATTATGTAAGCCATTTACATGGGCTTTTGAAAAGGGGCGTCCTACATATCAAAAACAAAATTATCGAAAAGGATTGTCTACAGCTAAAGTTAATAAGGAAAAAGACAAAAGATAAAGCAGGTACAATGTAGAAACCACCGGAAAAATTGTCAACCGCAATGGCCTTGACTTGGTACAAGCATTTTAAAAGAAATGATGGGTTAGACCAATTTTATGGCGCACCAAATCCCCCCTTCCATTGCGGAAGTGTCTGGCAGCAAACGGAAGAGCAATTGTTGTCAACATGTCGTAAGACAGTGAAATGCTACTCGGTAACCAACTATTGTATAAAATGGTGCAAACGAGAAAGTGCAGACAAACATGCTCTTAATATGTTTAAAGATAAAATCATTAGTAAAGTCACCAACAAAATTAATTTCTATAAAGAAAATTATTATGAGTCACCACCTAAGCTGTCTTTTAACAGAATTAAGTCCAAACTGAAAGAACTTGGTGAGAAATATGTGTTTGCACCTGTCGACAAAGCTTCAAACAACGTTGCCATCATCTGAAAAAATACTATATCGATGTCCAAAAAAAAAAAACAAATTGGCAAAGTCTAGCACTTTTGAACGTACAAATTATGACGAGAAAACGCTCACCACACAACATTACAAGGATACAGAAACACTCAAAGTTGAACCTAAAGATAACACCCTACCTACTATGTACTGGATTCCTAAACTTCACAAAAGTCCCTACAAACATCGTTTCATTTCGGCTTCAAGTAATTGTTCTACCACAAATTTGTCCATCAATTTAACCAGTGCACTCACTTGTATAAAGGAGTTAGTCAAAAACTATTGTGA